>QTSX02000881.1:0-185387 GCA_014839935.2 Entomophthora muscae
CTCTTTTGATTGTGAATCAATGTATTTTGGATTGTATTTTGAATGGTTTCACTTTGTGTGTGAGCCCTTTCTTGCTGTGTTGACTCATTTTGCCCATTAACGCCAATAAACCCTGCTAGCAGAGTGTATATTTTAACCTGAGAGTTGGATTTTGTTTAAATCTGAAATCATTTTGTTTAAATCTGAGGTATTTTTGGTTGTTGCCATAGCTTTTAAAACTAATGTATCACAAAGGAATGGATATTCATTATATAGTAGTGCCTTTGTGTGGCAAGAATAATGAAATCATTTAATTGAGAGCCCAAGACACTTGGTGGTCTCAGAAATTCTCTTTCCTGGATGACATTGTTGATTGTTAAGTGGGCATGTTTTGCCAAAATCTGTAAAGACCCAACAATTGGGGGAGTATAATTGTAAATTCACTTCCACCCCTGGCATTAGATTGTAAAATCTTCCCCCGCCGCACTAAGAAAGGGCCAAAAATGCCAGCCAAACCCATCCATTATTTAGAGGATTTATTGCACACTGTTGATGAGAGGTTTGTGTTGGCCTACCCTGCAGATTTCTTGCCCTTGGTTGCTCTTTTCTGTGAAGAAACATTTGTTAATTTGGACTACTTAATGGCCTGGTGTTGACCATTTCTAAAAACTATCAGGGTTAGCCAATCAAAGGCCGCCACATCAATGCTTGACAACTCAGTTGAATTTCAAATGCCTGGTACCCCTCCCAGCCAATCAGGTGGTTCTGCAGAAATGAGCTTGAAACCCTCCAGTGCTCCTGGCTTTGATATCAAAATTTCTCTTCCAGCCAATTGGATCCAGTCCCAACTGTCATGTGATTATTTTCCTTGTAATCCTTCCCTTTTAACACAGCAAGAGGACTTTCAGTCCCCTGCTTGTCTATTTCTAATAATATTAAAAGCTTGGAACTTATTGCACACAATTTTAAAAATAGTATTATCTGGAGCCCCTGTTTTGAAGTTCCTAACATCTAGATTTAAAGTGTTAGTTATTGTTTTAAAGCTTACCTTATATTGGCCTGCTTCAAACCCAGTATCTCCTCTGAGGCCTTTGAAAGTAGTCAAACTACATAGTTGTTGTCTTTCCTATATTTGCTTTCAAAAACCAGCTTTTGAACTTGAAAATTTTTAATTTAGGCTCCAATATAATTACCATTGTTATTTTGGATTTTTATTTAAAACTCTTGTTTTCAAACTGCTTTTGCTTTCTGGTTTCATTAAAGGCACCTGAGACCATTGTAAAGCTTCCCCAAGTCACCCTGTTGCTCCTTGTGCCCTTTTGACCAGATTACCCTGTTAGGGCATTCTTTTAGTGTTAACTCTTTTGGAAAACCTACCAATCTCTCCCAAATTTTGTGGAGATTATAACCATGATACTCCCAGTTGCCAAGTTTGTTGTGTTTTCCTTAGCTCCATTCCTGCTACTTCTGTGGTCTACCTCCTCTTCTCTGTGGAGAAAATCTCCTCATCTGCCTGGCTTCTAAGAGAAAATCCTTCCGGTCTCTAGGATCTTTCCAGTGGCCTCCTCTTTTCTGGAAAGGCTGTGATTAAGAGTTTGGCATGCGGCAATCTGGATCTGGATATTGTTGATTCCACCTTGTCTGCCTCTGTGAAAGAATTGACTTCCATGACTTTCCTTCCCAGTTTGGGCCAGAGCAACTTAGCACCACTTGTGACCCCTGAGGTGCTTCCTCCCACTCCCACCTGCACTCCTTGGCTGCTTGCCGGACTGATGTTAATGGGCCTGAACGCTTACTTTCCTCAACTGTCCCCCGCATCCTCCTTGTGGTCTCCTCTTTGAGCGGTTGTCCCAGTCCTCCACTGGGCGGCATCCTGGTGGTTTGTGTTACTGGGATGGGAGCCAAACTTAGTTAGTTTAGCCCTCCTCTCTCACAATTCTAGAAAAATAAGGGACCAAGTTGGCAACTTGGAAGCCTGTGAGTGCCGTCACAATTGATAGACTGTAATCATCCATCAAAAGACTTTGGCGTGCACGTTATAGCGTCCAAAATTACTGGCAAAATACATGAGTACGTAGTATATAAAGGTGTATATGGCTACAGACTGGGTTGAGTGGGGTGATACCAGAGTGGGCCAGGAGTACTGCTTGGAGGAGTTGAGCTGCGCCGGCTCCTAATAGTAATACTTGCCAGGTGGTTTGTTGAATGGCCCATGCTGCTGGTTATATTGGTGGCCCCCAATCTCTAGGCATGCTTTGAGGACAGCTGAGAAGATTAGATGATTCATCTTCTGATCCTGGGGAAGGGCAGACAAAGCTTAGTGTCTTGTTTTAACTTCTTGTAGGTAAAGTTTTGAATTGATTTATGTGATACTATTGAGGGGTAATTTCACTCAATGATAGCACAAACTATCATCAAGTGATTTGGCTTTATTATATACTATCATCCTTGTGGGGCATGAATAGTGCAAAACACTGGACAGGGAACCCCAAACACTTGGTGTTGTCTGGAATTCCCTTTTGGGAGGGGAATTGGAAGTGGTGTGCAGACAATGAATTATTACTTCTGGGCTTGCATTGGTTTGGTGTATCATTGGATGCTTTCATGCATCCAAATTTGACTTCTGCAGTTAATGCAGGAATGGTTGGGTTAGGCAGCTTGTCAGCCCCTCCCAAATGCGGTAGATTCCAAATTTGGGCAGTAATTCCCCCTCTTTTTGGGGTTGGGGAAATTGCCTTTTTGGGTTTCCCCATTGGGCAATTTCCCTATCCAGCGGCTGGGAGACTGGCAGGAGCAGGCAGGCACACGCGGACAAGCCGCCAGGCTTGGCATGCAGCCTGCAGACAGCTGGCAGCCGGGGTATAAAACCTGTCTTTCTCAAAAACACATTTTTTAATTTTTGAATCTTTGGCCCAGCGTTTTGCGGCAGTTTCCCCAATCAGGGGTAACTGCTGCAATTTCTTATTTTGCTCTTTGAGCTTGATTGCAGGCAAAAGCTTATTCTGACCCAAGGTGTTGTCAGGAATATTCCTGACAGTTGCCTTTCCTTTCCTTCCCTTCTTGGCAGACCTGTCTGTTGGCAGTACTGGGTAATAAGGTCAGGAGTGTTGGCAAGATTCTTTACAGGTTCCCATGAATTTGATTCTGGCAGGTACCCTACCCATGAAACTAGGTACTGGACCTGGTTGCAAACTTTCCTTTATTCTAGTATGGCCTACACCTTCCACTCTGGGGTGTGTTTTAGGATTGTTGGCAGAGGGTTGCTGTCTTTAGTCTGATGCGCATGGGGGCTTCCCCTCTCTGGCTCTAATTTGGATACATGGAAGACGTTGTGGGCAATTGACCATTCAGGGAGCTGTAATCTGTATGTTAAGTCAGAGATTTGCTGGAGTACTTTGAGGGGGCCAATGCGGCGGGGTCCTAGCTTTCTACCTACTTGGTTGATCTTGAGGTTCTTGGTGTCAAGGTATACATTGGAACCTACTTCAAACTCTGGGTTGGCGTTTTGGTGTTTGTTGGCTTGGGCCTTATACTTCTGTTGAGCATCTCTGAGGTTAGTCTTTAGATGTTTCTGAGTATCCTTTAGGTTTTGGAAGTACTTGTTGGCTTGAGGTACTGTCCCTGGACAACCTTTGGTGGGGATTCCTTGCGGGGAGAACCCGTAGTTGGCCGTAAATGGGGATATCTTGGCTCCCAAGTAGTAAGAACTGTTGTAGCTAAACTGGGCCAAGGGTAGTAGTTCTGCCCAATTATCCTGCTTAGTGTTGACTTAGGCGTAGAGATAAGTTTCCAGTATCTGGTTAACTTGCTCTGTTTGTCCATTGGTTTGAGGGTGGAAGGCTGTTGACAGGTTGAGCTTTACTTGAGTTGTTGCATTATTTTCCCCCAGAATTTGGAAGTGAACTGGGTTCCTCTGTCTGAAACAATGTCTTTTGGGAGACCATGGTGGCAGTAGATGTGGTTAAGGAATAACCAAGCCGTGGCGGTGGCCAACATTCCTGATGAGCAAGCAATAAACTCTGCGGCTTTGGTGAGGCGGTCCACAATAACCAGAATCCCTGTAAACCCTTGACTGGGAAGTAGGTCTGTAATGAGGTCCATGTAGATAAATTCCCATGGCATGGATGGGATTGGGAGGGGTTGAAGTAGCCCCTGTGGCTTCTGTGTGTAGTGTTTGTTCCTCATACATGAGATGCATTGTGAAATGTAGTCTTTCACTTGGGGAAACATGGATGGCCACCAGTAGCTGATTAAAAGGTGTGTCATAGTTTTATTGATTCCTCTGTGACCGCCTAGCAGAGATTCATGTAGCTCTTGTAGGACCCAATTCTGAATTGCTCCTGGGGGTACCACCAATCTATTGAGTCTTTAAAGGAAGCCTTTGTGGGTAGAGTAGTTGGGGTTGGGTTTTGCGGAGTTCATTTTGGCAATTAGGTCTTTGATGAGTGGGTAGACTTTCTGGACGTTCTTCACCTCTTCCTCCAAGGATGAGAGTGATTAGGAGGCCTCAAGGACGGCCATTAAGAAATGATTGGTGTCTAGGTCTGTTAAGGTGTTGAAGTGGCTATATGACTGGTTTCTGTCACGGTAAGTTCCATAATGCTGGGTATTGTCCGTCCAAGTAAGAAGGCACAAAAGGCCGGGAAACCTGTATCAAAATTGACCAAGTTAACAGATTTAAACCAAACAGTTGATCAAAAATGGGTCATGGCTGCTCCAGTATGCCAGCTGAAACCAGCTCCTCCTTGTAAACTGACGTTGATAAATTGACGTAATATGAGGGTCACCTGATATAAGCTCATTAATCAGCATGGTTGTCAGAAACTGGTCACGCAAGGGTTCTTTGCAACCTGGACTAGATACTTACTTGAAGATGCCAAAGGAATAGGAGATCAAGACTCAGGTGGTATTGCTTAGTCAATTTTTCTGATATATATTGAATAATTTTCCCTGTTTCAACTCTAAGAGTTGAGTCCTTCTAAATTTACTCAATAAAAATCAATTATCCCAAGTTCTAATTTTAAATTTTAAAAATGCATCCTGTGCTCAGGTTGTTGCAGTATATCCCGTACAATCTGATTCTGAACAGAAACATTTCAGGAAGATGGGGCCCAGCATCTGGAACTCCATTGTTGGCGCCACAAAATGTTAATTTCATGCCAGCCAATTTTGTAGCTCCTCCCCCATTCTGGAAAATGAAAATTGTGTCACTTCTCAATGCCCAGAATTCTACGCTGAAGATGCATTGATGCTTTCCCAGGTCATTTATCTTGGTTTACTATGATTAGGATTGATTGTTCTACTTAATCCTGGAGTTTCAATTGGAAATTTAACAAAAAGATATTTAAAGCCGCATTGGTGGTTAATCATCAATTCTATGTGGATTTGGGTGGTAATTCCCCATCATTTAGAAACGGCTTCATATTATCCAGTGATTTCTGTCATAGTTTCTGTCATTGTGGTTTTCTTGTCTGCTCAGGGCGTCTGGTGCATTGTTGGTGTGTCCTGGGATGTAACTGATCTTGAAGTTGTAGGAGGACAAATCCAGAGCCCATCTGGCAAGTTGTTGGCAGATCTTCCTTTTTTGTGAAGTATAAAAGGTTACTATGGTTGTTACAGACAATGACAGTGTGTTTGGCTCCTTCTAAGTATTGTCTCCAGTGCTTGAAGGCTTTAAATATGGCCATGAGTTCCTTTTTGTAAATATTGTAGTTTTGTTCACAATCCAACAGCTTCTTAGAGAGGTATGCCATAGGGTGGTATACTCCAGGCTCCCCTTCCTGAAGCAAGACTGCGCCTAAGGCAAAGTCTGAAGCGTCAGTATCCAAAAAAATTGGAGCTCAGGGTCAGGTTGTTGGAGTACTGGGGCTGTGGTGAAGGCAGTCTTGAGGGTCTCAAATGACTTCTGTGCCTCCTATGTCCAAATCCAAGGAACACTCTTGGAAGTCAAGGACGTGAGGGGCTCTACTATCTTTACAAAATTCTTAATGAACTTACGGCAAAAGTTAGCCAACCCTAGGGAACCTCTCAGTTTTGATTGGGTGGTTGGGATCTGCCATTCTATTACCGCTGCAATTTTGGATGGCGCAATGGCAAAGCCTCTTTTCTGGATTGCGTACCCCAGGAATTCTACCTCTGGTTTGAGGAATTCACATTTCTCCCTTTTGCAGTACAGCTTGGCTTGTTGTTAGCGTTCCAGGACCTTATTTAGGTCACAGAGGTATGAGGCTTCATCCTTGGAATAAACTAGAATGTCATCTAGGTAAATCACTACACAGACATCCAGGAGGTCAAAGAGGATCTTGTTCATCAGGGCTTGGAAGGCAGAGGGTGCATTACAGAGTCTGAAGGGCATGACCAGGTATTTGTAAAGGCCAAAGACTGTTCTAACTGCTGTTTTCCACTTGTCTCCCTCTGCAATCCTGACCTGGTTGTACGCATTACAGTGGTCCAGTTTTGAAAATACAAAGGCGCCTGTCAGTCTGTCAGTGAGCTGTTCTGCCAATGGAACAGGGTATTGGTCTTTGACTGTGATGGTGTTCAGGGGGCTGTAATCCACAAATGGGCGTAGTCCTCCATCCCCTTTCTTAACAAAGAAGATTGGTGATGATCAGGAGGATTGGGATTGTCTCATGTGTCCTTTGGCCATTAAGTTGGAGATGTATTCTTTTAGTACCAGATCTTGTGTGTGTGTGGTGGGGTAAACCTGTCCTCATTTTGGGGTTTCATCAGGTAGAAGGTCAATTCTGAGGTCACTTGCTCTTTGTTTGGGGAGGCCTTTCATTAGGACTTTGCTAAAAACATTGGTGTACTCCTCCAACATCTCCTCTAGGTGGGGAGTCACTAATATGGGTATGACCAGGCTGGTGGGTGTGGAATTGCTCCCAAGTGGTGCTGTGCCAGTCTGACCCAGACTGGAGATGTGAACCTGATGGGTGTCCCAATTGATGTTGCATCAGGCTTCCTGCCACCAAGGCATTCCTAGTATAGTGGGGAAAACAAGGTTCTCCAAGGATGAGAAGTTTAGTTCAAACCTCATTTCCCAATTTCCACGGTGTTTGGTTCCATGACCCAGTACACTGGGGGGGGGGGTGCTCCCATCGGCCAGCTTGGCAGTTCCCCCTGGTATGGCCTGCTTGCCAAGACCTTTTACCAGGAGGTGGTTGATGAAATTCCCCATGGCTCCTGTGTCAAGTAGGGCGGTGGTGTGTATCTTCTGGGTATTGGAAACCAGGGTGATGGGGACTGTGGAATAGAGAGAAGTAGTTGCTTTATTATCTCCTTCCTCAGCTGCCATAAGGGGCTGGGGATTTAAGGGAGGTTTAAAAGGGTTGGTTCAGGCAGTGGAACAATTCATCACTGTGTGACCTGCAAGACCGCAGTACAAACAGAGACCTTGTGCCATTCAGAGGGCCTTCTCTTCATTGGATAGAATAAAGCCTCCCCAGGTCTGGGAATCACCCTAAGACGGGGGACTTTGGCATTAGCAGGTGGTCCAGCAACCTCAACTTGAACAGAGTTGAGGTGAGTGGCCTTGCCAGGGGGTATTTTCATACCGCGCTCCCCAAGTTTGAACGTCTTGGATGACCTCATTGTAAGTCTCAGGGATCTTATGATGGAGGAGAAACTCCTGGACTTGGGGTGATAGACCTTCGTAATATAGGTAGCAGGCTTCATCATTGTCCAGGTTGAGAGCTTCCTTGAGTTTTGCAAACTGCTTGGTGTAGTGGGCAGTGGTAGACGTTCCTTGTCTCAGTGAGTATAGTTTTTTACGGGTATTGTTTAGATCCTCAGGGGAGCTGACTGAGTCTAACAACTTCTAGCTGAAGGAGTTAAAGTCATGTCATAACCCAGGTTCTTTTAGTATGACGGCAGCAAACCAGTCTTTCTGTTGACTGGTGAGTTGATTTGCCACGTGAAGGACCTTTTGGACGTCAGTGGTAAAGCGAGCTGGCTTGGCTTCAAACAAGGTGTGAGAGAAGGAGAGTAAGGTGTTTATGGCTTGTTTCTTGGAGGAATGGATCATGGATTTAGAAAGTTGGCTTAGTATAAAATTCTGAACCTGGTGGGTATTGGTGAGTTGGGTGGCATCTCCTCTAGATTAGAGAGCCTGGAAGCAGCAAAGACTTGTGTAGCAGACAAGTAAGAGGGATTTCAGGGATGTGAGGCATATCAAGGTGAGATATACAAACATGGTTGAGCCTGAGGTTGTTGGTGTGAGCCCCAGTGGGGGTACTATCATACTGTAAAGACCCAACAATTGGGGGAGTATTCTAGCAAAATAAGGGACCAAGTTGGCAACTTGTAAGCCTGTGAGCGCCGTCACAATTGGATAGACTGTCATCATCAATTGAAAGACTTTGGTGTGTACGTTATAGCGTCCAAAATTACTGGCAAAATACGTGAATACGTAGTATATACAGGTGTATATGGCTACAGACCTGGTTGAGTGGGGTGATACCAGCGTGGGCCAGGAGTACTGCTTGGAGGAGTTGAGCTGCGCCGGCTCCTAATAGTAATACTTGCCAGGTGGTTTGTTGAATGGCTCATGCTGCTGGTTATATTGGTGGCCCCCAATCTCTAGGCATGCTTTGAGGACAGCTGAGAAGATTAGATGATTCATCTTCTGATCCTGGGGAAGGGCAGACAAAGCTTAGTGTCTTGTTTTAACTTCTTGTAGGTAAAGTTTTGAATTGATTTATGTGATACTATTGAGGGGTAATTTCACTCAATGATAGCACAAACTATCATCAAGTGATTTGGCTTTATTATATACTATCATCCTTGTGGGGCATGAATAGTGCAAAACATTAGACAGGGAACCCCAAACTCTTGGTGTTGTCTGGATTTCCCTTTTGGGAGGGAAATTGGAAGTGGTGTGCAGGCAATAAATTATTACTTCTGGGCTTGCATTGGTTTGGTGTATCATTGGATGCTTTCATGCATCCAAATTTGACTTCTGCAGTTAATGCAGGAATGGTTGGGTTGGGCAGCATATCAGCCCCTCCCAAATTTGGTAGATTCCAAATTTGGGCAGTAGTTCCCCCTCCTTTTGGGGTTGGGAAAATTGCCTTTTTGGGTTTCCCCATTGGGCAATTTCCTCATCCAGCGGCTGAGGGACTGGCTGGCAGGAGCAGGCAGGCATGCGCAAGCAAGCTGCCAGGCTTGGCGTACGGCCTGCGGACAGCTGGCAGCCGGGGTATAAAACCCGTCTTTCTCAAAAACACATTTTTTAATTTTTGAATCTTTGACCTGTTATTTTGCGGCAGTTTACCCAATCAGGGGGAACTGCTGCAATTTTTTTGTTTTTTGAGCTCAATTGCGCACAAAAGTTTACCCTGACACAAGGTGTTGTCAGGAATATTCCTGAAAAATCCAACTTGAATTGAAATGATAGTAATTAGGCCTTATTTATTGTCATGAATATTCCTGGCACTAGTAAATATGTTATTAAATTGACTCCAACACAGTAGTTTTAAAAGCTATGATTACAAGCAAAAACAATCCAGATTTAAACAAAATGAACTCAGATTTAAACAAGATTAAAAATAAATGAATTTATATTGATTTACAATAGATTTGGATTCATTTAAATTTTGGTTAAATCTGAATTTATTTTGTTTAAATCTGAGTTCATTTTGTTTGTCACCATAGATTTTAAAACTACTGTATGGCAATAACAGGAAAACATTCCACTATCTAGGCTACATGTTATTGTAGATTCAGAAGCTAAAGGTAAAAGGCAGGATTGTCAAATTCTTTTGCGTGAACTCACCAACTTACTGAAATATTTTTCATCCTTTTATATAAAAAGTAAGTTGTTCTAGGATGAAAATTACTCCATTAAGTTGGTGAGTTCACAATAAAATAATTTGACAATCCCAAATTTTTACCTTAAGGTTCTGAATTTACAGTATTCAACAAAAACCTCAAACAAGCAATATGTATGATGCAAGAAAATTAAGTATCCAAACAGAGCTTAAAATGAGGAATATTTTAGTCATCAAGCAGGCACCTGCTGTTATTGCACAGGTGTCTGCCACAACTGTGCAGACACCTGTTGCCACACATCCTGCTAGCCTGCCTGTGCATGCCTGCTGTCACTGAAAAGGAGTCCGCCGCCACCCACTCACCCTTTCAGTAAGCCAGCCTGCCTGCACACACGCACCTGCCACCATCTATCCTGTCAGCCAGCCAGAAGATTGCTCACCTGCCCATTCCCATCAGCCACCCAGTCAGCAAGCTGCCTCCTGCTCATCTACACCAGCTGGCCAGTTGTCAGGGTCCAAGCTTGTGTCATGGCCAGAGGCTATAATGTACCAAGGCATCAAAGGGGAGCTTAATCCATCCGAGCAACAAGTAACAAGGGCCCAGTAGAGGAATGATGCTGAACGGGTTAGTTAAAGCAATCCAGCAGCTAAGGGGCGGTAGGCACCAAGGTTGAGAATAACAACTTTGGCCAGACTGAGGATGGTCAGTATGACTATTCCATCTCTACTGTGGTCGTAGGGCTGTGGGATAGGAAGAGCAGGGGGATCATAGGGAATACCAGCCATTCCAGGATCTGGACCTGGTTGGTAGTCCATGGGTGTAGGTCTAGGGTGGTACTCTAGTCTTCCAGTTTGACTTCTGCTCAAGTGGTTTATAAATTGAAGCCCTAATAAAGCAAACAAAACTGAAAGATTCATTTGCTTTATTTGACGTTGTCTGCACTTGATTTAAGTGGAGAAAGTGGTTTTTATACCATTTGTCTGGTCTACCTTGGAAAATACTGCTTCCTACTTGTGGTGAGCTTTTGGTGTCCCAACTCTTGGGCACTGGCTTCTAAGAAGTAGTGAAATATGGCTTTGGAAGTGTGGATTGGGATTTGGGTAACTTGGTCTGGACAGGGGAATTCTGTTGGTGGCTGGTGGACAATTAGTTGACATCTTCAATCTGGGATCTTATTGGGTTAGGGAATAAGGCAATTTCTTCCTCAGGTTTGATTTTGCCTGAAGGACTTTTCTGAATCTTGCAGCTCAATTGAGGTACTGTTCACAACCAATTTATTAGCTGTGTTAGCAGCAGCCTCAGTAGCTGCAAGATTTTCAACTAATACTTCAGTGCAGCTGGTGTGGTTGGGGATGGCAGAAACAGTGCTAATTTTAACTGCAGGATATGCAGAAAAAACTGTATTCTTCAGATCTTCTGGTTGCATTCTGCAGCAGATCTGCTTGATAACAGATCTGCTGCAGAACCCAGCAGATCTGATTTAGAGTGGCATTGGGTGCTCCCAGCCCAATTGTGGTATTGGGGCTGGGTCCTCTAATGCCAATGGGAGCCACAAGCTCCCCTGGGCCAGAATTAAAGCTGGCCCCAGGACAGGACCCGGCTCCAGGATGATTTGAACTGCCCAAATAGGCCAGGGCAGTTTGAATTAGCCCTCACCCGCCCTGGTGGGTGGTTGGGGGTTCAAATCCCCCAGCGGGCTTTTGCGGCAGGGTGCAGGGGTTTGAACCCTGTTCCTGTTCTACCCGGGCTGGCCCTTACAGCTTGGGTGACCAGCCCGTCATTTTCAGGGATCACATGGGCTGCAGGTTTTGTGAGCAGAGCCCAACACAAGATTAGAGCTAACTTAAAGAGAAATGTGAAGGACTTCCTCATCCAGGACCACAGGCCAGTGGCTGGGATTATAGTGTCAATCACCCCTGTGAGGGTGATGTACACAACCCCAAACAGCTTGCCAGTGTGATTGGTTGGGAGGTCGGGTGAGGAGGCAGGCATTGACTTGGGGTCCACAGGTTGCTCCATGTGGAGTTTGTAGGCAGGCAGGTAGTTGAATTTGCCTCTAAACAACTTGGGTGTTGAGAATATCCAAGGGCCTTGACAATTGTATCTTACTCACAAATTTAACCAGGCCTAGGGATCTTGTTCAAGTAAATTCTTAAGGGTAAATTCCTTGTATTTGAGCTTCAAGGGGTATTTTGTAAAGTGAACAGGATCAAAGAGAGCACCAGGTGGACAATATACTGCAGGTGGAGGGGAAAAGGGCCAGAAGATCTTAAGCTGAATTGATAAATGGGGAAACAAAAGTCTCATACCCTTTTATTTAAAAATGGCAATAAATTCTTAGTGCAGTATTTATGGATTAATATAATACTCTGCCACCAAACTTACATTTTTCCATTTGGTTTTCATCATAAGATATGAGAATCTGAGGTCAGGCGGCCAGGATGCCTGGGTTTAGAAGCGGCAAAATTGCTCTGCTACTGGGTGTTCACTTATTGATCAAAGCTTCAGAATAGGTTGCTCAATTTGTCTGTTCTTGAGGTGTGATCATGGGAGCAGACTTCTGGCCTGCTTTTCCTCTGATAATGGCTCTTAATTGGCCACTAATGTAGAATTCAAACTCATGAAGCTAATGGTAGGAATTTCTTTGCCTCTATTAGGCAATTTGTTTGATCTTTTGTTTTTTGCTGCTTTTTTCAAGGGTTGGCTGGTATTAACATCTAGAGTATCATGTTTGATCTCATCTTGAGGGGGCTCAATCCCAGGAAAACGCAGGTGGCTGGACCATTGGTCCTTAGGGCTGGCAGCCCACAGGAAATCAGGACCAGGGTTCAAATCCCAGTTTTGGGCCCAAGTTTCAAGGGGAAGAAAAATGTCAATCCTGACACCAGTCCCCCTCCACTTCCTGGGGAAATAGCTAAATTGGGAAACCAAAAAGTCAATTTTCTCAAATCCTAATTTGGAGGGAACTTCTGTACAGATTGGGAATCATATCAAAGCATAAGGGACTGACAAGCTCATCAACGCCCAAATTCATGCCCCACATTCAGTAAGTGAATTTGGGTGCATGAAGATAGGGCTAAACTCTTGCCCAGCCCAATTCTATTTCTGGTAGTAGCTCAGCCAGAACCTATTGGCTCCAACCAGGAATTGTTCATCCAGCCACAGATGGTAGGTGAACAAAAGTTTGGCCCTATTCTAAATGCCAACCTCCAACCCTCATAATCCAAACTTTTGGGCTTTTCAATAACCTGATTTCACTCACACTTGCAAAACTTTTCACAGTGAGAGACATTATAAATAAAAACCTCCTCCCAATGATAGGTTGTGCTATCATTTGGAGAATTGATCCTCTTTAATATCACTTTAAACATTACCTATCAACAGAACCTAGTAAATAGCTCTAAGCTTAGTTACCCCTTTCCAGGATCAGAAGATGCATCTCTTCACCTTCTTTTCTGTGGTCACAGCTTACCTTGGGTTTAGAGACCACCAGTTCAATTATAACCAGTATAGGCCCATGCTGGGCAGCACCAAAATATTTATTATGAGAAACAGCCACAACTAGCTTCTTCTTACACTCTGCCCTGGCCCCTACTGGAGCCCTCTAATCCCACCATGTTCATTGCTGTCTATACTGCCAAGTATATTGATCCCTCATACTTGACTGTGTCAATGCCCTGTACAATGAGTTGTTACATTCATACACCAAAATTCATTTACTGAGCTTGGTGCATGAATAGATTTGCAGGTAACCTTTTCAGTCCCCTCTGTATTTGATAAATTCTCAATTTGGGCAGCAGCTTTCCTCAAATTGGGACTTGGGGAAATTGTATTTTTGGTTTCCCAATTTGGCAATTTTTTTGTGGAGCAGGAGGGAGCTGGCTGGCTGACAGGAGCAGGCAGTTGGCTGCGCAGCCCACAGTTGGGCTATAAAGGCCTGACCCGAAGAATTTAATTTTTTATATTCTTTTTCTAAGGCTGTGTTTTTTGTGGCAGTTTCTCCAATCAGGAAAAAATTCTAAAAAATTTGCATCCTTGTTTCTTGATAAGGTACTGCAAAAATTAATATTTTTGCATTGTTTGTCAGGAATATTCCTGACTAGAGGCTCACTCCACCCAGGATTTCAGCAATCTTGAGTTTGTCTATATCACAGTGCTAGGGTTAACCAATCAGATTGTATCTCACACTGAGACTTGAGGCCCCTGAACTATTGCTTCTTACTACTTGATGATGATAGCTTTTATAGTATGTATGGCCTTTCAGGCCCTGGCTGTTGCTTCTACTGGAGAGCAGCTGTTGTCTGGTATGAGCTGTGACAAAAACCATAAACATTTGAAAATACTCAGTTTTCAGTTTTTGGCCCAAACCTCCATTTAAATAGAGCTTCTGATACTGTAAATTCAGAACCTGAACGTAAAAATGCGGGATTGTCAAATCCTTGGTCCAAATTTTGAATCACTTTTGCGGGCAACTCAGCTGAGTGAAAAGTAAAATATTTAATAAAATCAATCATTTATTTTGATTTTTTTTGGTTTATTTAAATTGGCAAATTTTGAATCTCTTGAGCAGATAACTCAACTAACAAAAGACAAAACTCAGCAAACAAATGCTGGATACATGAATCAGAAATGCGGGATTCTAATGTAAAATTTAATATTTCCTGTATTTCAATCAAATCATGGACATCATGTAAAAATTAACAAATCTGAAATTGCGGGATTGTCAAATCCAAGAACCAAATTTCAAATCATAATTGCAAGGAATTTGAAATAAATATAATTTATTGGTGTCTCAAAAAGGATGCTAAAGGATATAGAGTGGATTTGTGCTAATTATTTTAGGAATCATAGGCATTCTCAAAAATCACCCTATTCCATTTTAGGACGGCTAAAATTTAGATGCTTGATTATAGTAGATTTCAGAAAATGCTAATAATAAAGTAGAACTATATATTACAATCTATCTTACCACATTGTCTTTCCTTTGGTGTGTTGATAATGTGCTTGCAATTAATTGGACAGCTTCACCTCCAGTTGCCTTGGCAATAGGAAATCAAGCTATCCAATTAATTTCAAGCACATTATCAACAGCAAATGAACTATCAACACATCAAGGAAAAGGCAACATGATAAAAATAGATTGTAATATATAATTATATTTTATAATTAGTATTTTCTGAAATCTACTGTAATCAAGTATCCTTAATAGCATTACATGAATACATAGTGAAGTAAACTGATGGTTTATCTTTTTCTCTCCTTTCTTCCTTGAAAAAGAAGTTTTGTTGGCCCCCGGCGTAGCCAGGGGCCAAAAAACTTTGAAAATTTCTGCATCATCAAGAGAGTAGCTCATAAATCATTATATGGTTTTATGGTCACTATATTAGTGATTTAAAGTGCAGAATATTGCATCATTTCCAGTTTAGATAATTTTTCATTTCACTTAATTTCATGTCTAAACATGGGTGTTTAGATTGGATTTTTCATTTGATTTTATCCAGAGTGGAGCTTCTTGATTTGGGTTGATTTGTCCTAGTTACTTACTGGACATTCAATTTGGATTCCATTTCCTGCAATTATTATTTGAGTTTAATAGTGGCATAAAAAGTTATTTGAAATTTGGTTCTTGTATTTGACAATCCCGCAATTCCAAAAAACATAGTAAACTTAATGGAAATGGTTGATGGATTTGAACGCTTCAAATCTGATTCCAGTTAATTCATTTCATCCATTGGAAATATGAAGTTTGACTTGAACTTTGCAAAGTGTCTATGAGTTCCTGCATTTTTAAAAATTCAAATAAATACTCACAAAAATCAATTTAATTAAAAAAGGCTATCCTGCAAAAGTGATTTGAAATTTGGACCAAGGATTTGACAATCCTGCATTTTTACGTTCAGGTTCTGAATTTACAGTAAAATATAGGCTTGTACAGTTTCTTCTGAGCTTTGGCATCAATTTTGTGGTGTTTGTGGCCTTTTCATTGATTATTTCAACCTTAAGCCCAAAATTGAGAAAATGATTGAGCCAATTTTTCAAATCATTTATTTGCAAAATCCTGTCTCATTTCTTCATATTGCTGCCCTCTTTATTTTTTGCCTTAGTTTTTCTTGATTGTCTCTTTCTAATATCTTTACTTGGAGTTTATTATTTTTAAATTTTGATGTTGATTTTTTTTGTTGCTGAGTGTTGTCAGTATTTGAATTTTTATACCCATTTTATTAACATTTCAAAATTTTATCAAGTCTCTAAAATTACAAGATCTGCTGCAGCCTTAGTGATAACTAACATAAAAACTTAACAGTTTGATCACTTGAGATATGTAATAAAATATTATTTACACTAAATTATGTTTTTATAAATGTTTAAGGAGACATATTTAAAGTTTTATACAACTTTTCTTTAACTAGATTATAAGTTTCAGTCTTGTGAGCAAGGGGGCCTAAACTAACTAAGTTTGGCTTCCATCCTGAAAATGCAAGCCATCAAGACATCATTCATTGAGCAACTGAAATGATATCTTACAGGTATGTCAAGAAGGACAAGTAGGGAGCAGAGGGAAAAGGCGCTCAGTTTCATGAGAAATGTTTCAGAAAATAGCCAGGAGGACTGTTCTAATGGAGTAGAAACCTCCTGAGAAGGAAGCGCCATGGGATCCTCTAATAAAGTCAGAGATTCCAGTGAGACCAGAGAGGAGCCTATTTTGGGAAATTACTCATAATTCAATAATTAGGGCAGGTCATTCTTAACAATCAAATTCTAAAGCAGGTGTTCATCAGAAGTCACAAGTTCTATTGCCTTTTCAGGAAGATCATTCAAAGCGTAAAAAACTTACTGAGAATTAAATTTAAGGGAGGCCAGAGAAAGACAGTCTTGTCCAGAAATGAAGAGGTAAATCATAAGAGGAGTAGCAGATTCAAACCAAAAAAACAGCAACAGCACCCATGTTGATAGTGGCTATGTCAACACTATAGTAAAGTGTGAATTTTGTTTTTAATAATTTTGTCTTCTGAATATCAACACCTTTCAAAATAACAGTACACTTTAACTTAAACATTTTTGATATAAAATAATTAATATTATACTATCATACTAAAATGACCCCAGAAAGCTCAAAAATAAAATAAAACATATCATAATTGTTGTAAATGTGCTGTTCATCAGAGTTACAAGAGGGAAAATATTGGGAAATTAGATAATTATCTTTATTTGGAGATAGGAATTATATAGTTGTGCAGAATTATCATAATAAGAACATGATTATGTAGATCACTTGGTTTGATAATGAAGGGGGTGACTTGTTCCTGGTAATGAGTCAAGCGCTGAATTGAGTCATCCACTGTACAGGATTATTGTTTGTTCATGTTGCCAATTCTGGGAATTTGAGTCAACTTCCTTGTTTGGCTACAGGTCACCAGGAAGTCAGATTGTGGATTGTGGACCCGCTTAGTCAGAACCTTGTTGGTGGGTTGACCCTGCTGTTTTGACATAATTAATAAGAATAAGGATATATAAACAAATATTTTATTTTACTATGTAAAAAACACACTTTACTATAAAAAAATTATTTCCAAAAAAATATAATTAAAATGATATAAAAATAAAAAAATTAAATATTACTGTAAATTCAGAACCTGAACGTAAAAATGCAGGATTGTCAAATCCTTGGTACAAATTTTGATTCACTTTTGCGGGCAACTCAGCTGAGTGACAATTAAAATATTTAATAAAAGTAACCATTTATTTTGATTTTTTTTGGTTTATTTAAATTGGCAAATTTAGAATCTCTTGAGCAGATAACTCAACTAACAAAAGACAAAACCCAACAAACAAATGCAGGATACATGAATCAGAAATGCGGGATTCTTATGTACAATTTGAGATTTCCTGTATATCAAACAAATCATAGACATCATGTGAAAATTAACAAATCTGAAATTGTGGGATTGTCAAATCCAAGAACCAAGTTTCAAATCATAATTGCAATGAATTTGAAATAAATATAATTTATGGGTGTCTCAAAAAGGATATTAAAGGATCTAGAGTGGAGTTGTGCAAATTCTTTTAGGAATCATAGGCATTCTCAAAAACCACCCTATTCCATTTTAGGTTGGCTAAAATTTAGATTGTAATATTCACAAAATTGACATATATAACAATAGAATTGAATAAAATATACATTCCTCTTCTTGAGTTTAAAATTACAATAAAATTATTATTATGTCTTCTTTCAACAACAACCAAGTCAACGAGCTGTTCCCTGGCCTTGACAAAATTATGCAGGGCAACACTGGGTCTCTTAACGGTGAAGCCTCTGTCTATGGCTACTCTCAACCCGCAGGACCCTCTGCAAGCCCCACCCAGGAGCCTGTTCTTTCCCCTGCAACTTCCAGCATGGCCCTGTTTGCCCACCATGCACAGGCAGCTGCCAACCTGAATCCCTTATCAGCAATGGCATCCAGAACCAGCCATTTTAGCCATGGGGTCACCCAGAGAACCCAGAACCCCAAAATAGCCAATCAGATGGCATCAACCAGTTCACAAGATGGACATATCCCTCCCCCAGCCAATCAGCCTACAAGACGCAGAAGAAAATTGATCACTCCAGACATTGTTCTCAAAATGGTTGAAAACAAGGGAAGCTTGTGTCCTTGGGGAAATTGCGGCTGCAATAGGTTTTGCAAAGTCAACTGTGGCTGCAACCCTGCAAGCCCACGCCAACTGTGACCCCCCCACCAAGAAGACCCCAACTGGTGTCTGTACCTCAACCAAAGGTGATACAGCTCATCCCCTTATGATGGCCATTATGGAACGTGACCCGCGGATGCCCCTGGTCCAGGTACGTCTCCAGTTGGGACTCCACGGCATCTTCACCAACAAAAGAACAGTGAATTCATGGATGCACAGAGTTGTGGTTGCTGCTAGAATATTGTCCAATCAAGTTCTCAGTGGCCCCAGTTTGATGGACACTGACCCTTAAAATTCAACTATTATTAATTTTATCAAAGGAAGGGCAATGAGGGCCTGTAATGACGTAATATTCCTGTTGTATGCTAAGATCTTGGCCAGTATCCAAGACTTTGGAGAGAAGCACATCCAATCTGATGTGTACAAGCGCGGCCCAATCTTGTATTGTTTTGTTGGGGTTTTATTGGCAGTTTCCCCATTGGGTGTCAATTATTACTCAGCAATATTGAACACCGCAGATGGGTATGCCTACCAGACGGAGCTCAAGGCCATGCTGGAGGAGTGGGCCACACAAAACACCGTGCACACAGTTGTACTGAGTGTGGAGATGGAGCAGCGGGAATGGGATACCCAAGAAATCAGGGCTGCAGGGCATACCTGCTGGTCCTACCCCATCAACTACGCCAACATGCTTCTTGCAGATGTATGTCTTTACAATTTTGGTTCCGCCCTCAGGCGCTTGAAGCCTGTCACCTACAATGAACTATGCACCCAAATTGATATGGGTTATGAGCTTTTCCCTTCTGCGTCCGTCCAGGACTTATTTGATCTCATCATCTTCTATGCAAGTGATAGTGATAAGTCCAGAAAGGACCCCCGCCTCCCCCCATGCCACTCCATCCGTTTTGTCAAGCCAGTAATTGTGACAGAAGAAGAATTTGAGCAATTGAAGCAAACTGCTCTTGCTGCCCCTTCCCAGTCAACAAACCCTGCCTCCCCAACCCCTCATCAAGCCACCTGCCTTCCAACCCTGACTCCCAAGCCATTACCAATTCCCTCCCCACTATCTCTGATGCCGCCCCTTTCACAGGCGCAGATGAAGGCGACGTCCATTCCGCCCATTCCCTTCCCTTCCCATCCTTTGATTAGTAAATAAATCTTTTCTTTGTGACAACCTATTAAAATTGATATCTCTCTTTCAATTCATAATTAATAATATTTTCTTTTTACATTAGCAACATTTCCCATAATTAATACAATGTTGTACATTTTACAAATAGCTTAAAATTATGAGCATACATATTTTTTATCATCATTAATAAATTGAAGACAATAAACGTAAATATTGCATTAAAAAATATTGCAATTAGACGTCAACTCTTGATATTTTGATATTATGTCCATAACTCAATGCTTTTTATTTAATAAAATCCATTGTAAACTTGGCCTTTTCCATTATAATTTAATGAAATGGATTGTGTTTATATTAGGTCCATTGACGCTTAGTACAAATATTGAAAATTAGTGCATTTTACAGCCTGTATATTTACCTATTGGTAATAATTCTGTAAAATTTTCAGTCGGTTTTTGTGAGGTAATAATAATGTAATGTGTTAATAGATTACTGTTTATTGTCATTAATTGGCTGTTTTTTATTTGCTGTGGCAATTGTGCATTTTCTGATATTTCTGCACTAGTATCTAATTGTTTGGCTTCACATCCAATTGCACAGGCAATAGAAAACAAGCTGCCACCCCAAGACTGGATGTGGTTGGGGTGGCAGCTTGTTTCCCTATTGCCTGTGCAATTGGATGTGAAGCCAACCAATTGGATACTAGTGTGGAAATATCAGAAAATGCACAATTGCCACAGCAAAAAAAATCAGCCAATCAATGACAATAAACTGTAATTTATTAACACATTACATCATTATTACCTCGTAAAATCCAACTGAAAAGTTTATAGAATTATTACCAATAGGTAAATATACAGGCTGTAAAATGCACTATGTATCAATATTTGTACTAAGCGTTAATGGCTCTCTAATATAAACACAATCCATTTCATTAAATTATAATGGAAAAGGCCAAGTTTATAATGAATTTTATTAAACAAAATACATTGAGTTATGGACATAATATCAAAATATCAAGAGTTGACATCTAATTGCAATATTTTAATGATATATTTACGTTTATTGATCTTTAATTTATTAATGATGATGAAAAATATGTATGCGCTGAATATAGTACTATAAAAACCAGTTTTTTGATGGAATTTGAACAATATGTCAACAATCTATAACTTAATCAACAAATTAGAAGCACACCTTCAAAAGGTTGTTGAGATAGAAAGAAATATCAGGGAAATAGTGACAGGGAAGCTGGGTAACAAGGGCCAGCCACTGATACAGTCAAAAGAAGATGCCCTGGATAAGTTGGGAAATATTATAGATGAAAAGAATAAAGAAAAATTACTTAATCTACAGGGAACTATTTTATCAAGTCTTGAATTCAACAACGCGGCCTACAATTTGTGGGAGTTCTGGCAGGGGGCCAAAGAAAACAATAAGAAGATAAAACTAATTGAAGGAACAGAAATTCAAAAGGAAATTAACACCAACAAGGAGGAAACCAACCAAATGGAAACAGATGAAAATGAAACACAAGCAAGAAGCAGAAGCGCATCAAGAAATACAGAAGCTTTATCAAATGAAAATCAAGAGGAAGCACAAGTTGCAAGAAGAATAAGAAAAATTAAGCCTAAGAAAATTAATGAAGAGCATCCAACACTCATGAAGTTTGCCAATATGGCGCCTGTGGCTGAGGGGACCACAGGGGAAACAATCAGTAAGTTCTTTATGTTTAACTTATATTTATTTTAGTCATCACCAGGGATGGGGATGGGGTCGTGGAAGTGGAAGTGGCAGCTTTTATGACGAGTTGGTTTTATGGGGGCTACCAGTCACTGGTGGCCCCTATAAAACAAATAAATAAAAATCAAATAAATAAAATAGTTCAATAGAATATGAATACTTTTTTTAATAGTGAAGCTCAAGATAGGGATTATCAACCACCCGCAGGGTGCTTGCCATGGATAAGGGAGGCCTATGAACTAGGATCAACAATTGAAATCAAAGAAATGAATGAAATTTGGGGGGATATAAAACTGAACTTTGATGAATACATTTATGAAAGCGTTCAAAGGTTCCCCTTCATAAATATCAATGAATACAAAAAAATTAATAAAAACTGACTTTCAAATTGGAAATGAATATTTAAAATCTGCAATTTTTAATGAAATTTTTAAAGCTCTATCAAACAAAGTTGGGGATGCAGTCCTTGTGAATAATTTTAAGCCTTTATTGATATTGTTTGCTGAGGCCTGGGGGGCTGATACAAGTCAGGCGCCCCCGGAACCCTTTTCAAGTTCAACCAAACGTCCTATATCAATAGGTTAGTAAAAACGTTCAAAAAACTGTGCATGTTCTCAGAAAAATATACCTTGCAAAGGATCCACGTTGTGGTGTACCTGGGAATCCTGCTCCATTGCATACTGAAAGCCAATGTGAAAAAAATAGAAGATGTACCTATACAGATCAACATATGCCATGTAGGCCTAGACTGCCAGAAAACACCTCGGGGATACAGGACAGTTGAGCACGTCCTCTATGATTCATTTGCATTGGCAACTCTATACGGGTACTACGTGCCCCCCAAAAAAACCTGCTAGTGGATTCCCTCACCTGTTTGCCTTTTATAAGATGGTCAGCTACCACCGGGGTGTTGAGCGCCACCCCTCTAGCAATTGGCGCCAGAGTCATCCACCACATACAGAAGAGTATGTGGTCCCAATTAGATGCATTAGCTGAAAATTTAATTTTGGGGTATAATTCCCTGGAATAAACACATTCCCCTTGCAATTCACATTCCCCCAATAAATTATTTTCCCTTGAAACTTAAAATTTTTATTTTTTTATTTCCTTTTATTTTAAATATTAAAATTTTAATACTAAATACTTCACTATTAAAATTTTACTGGTAAGATTTTAATTGTGAAATATTTAATATTAATATTAAAATTTTAATATTAAAATATTTACTATTAAAATATTTAATATTGACATATTTAATATCAAATATTTTGATATTGAATAAATCACAATTTAATAAAATTGTTATATTTCAATTATTTAAACTTAAATATTTAACTTTTAAGATTTATAATTAATATTTTAATTTTTATTTAAAATTTTAGTGTGTAAATTATAATATTAATATATCTAAGTATATTAAAAGACTTTAGTTATAGTTGCCAATACATCAAATAAAAAAAAGAATTAAAAATGTTTTTATTTACTACTTGTTGAGTACGGGTCCATTTATCACAAAGATAAACATGGAGAATTGAATTTATCCGCATCATGCGGCCTGCTCCACTATTGTTCTAAACAAATAATTGTTTACAACTCAAATTACCTTTCCCTTGTAATATGATTTGATACACATATTCAATATACTTGAACTGTGTCCTAAGTACAAATTAATAAGGATTATATAAAAATCATTGGTTGTCGTGTTGTGTGGCTATAGTGGCACTGAAATAACAAGGATCATATGATGACACGCAAGGTCCTATTTGTGGAGTAAAAAAGCCAAAGTACCATCAAAAATTAACAATCATTTAAAGAAAAATTCTATTTCTATATTTTTAAATTTATTTATTTGGTAGCGCAACATTCAATAAAGTATTCAGTGCATTATAATAAAAATATATTCTTCATACCTAGTATAGTTAATTTTACTTACCTTTTCTATGTATTCTTATATGTCTATAATAAAATCACACGTCAAATTATTATATATAAATAATAATTTTTGAGACCTAATAAAAACAAAATAAAAAATAAAAACAAAGTAAACTGGAGAGCCCATTTATCTGATTGGCTTGGAGGCCAGGGCTTTAGGGAGGAAGGATTCTGAGTGCTTGTAAAAAGCTGCCACCACATTGGGTGGCATCGCAAATTGGCTGACCTCAAGAATATTGAATAGGTCCTTGGTGTCTTGAGGAAGGCCTTGTTTCACCTTATTCTTGATCCAACCAAACACCTCCTCAATTGGATTCAGGAATGGGGAATATGGCGGGAGGAAGAGAAGTCTCATTAAACAATCAGCAAGGCAGTGGCTGGAGGAGTGGCTATTCTTGTTGATGGGGGAACTCAGACACAACCAGATCCACTTTTTGGAGCCCGACATTATCAAGCACAACAACGTTGATTGTGCTGTTGTAATTTATCCAAATGTACTCCTTGACAACTTGGAGAAAATCAAGAAAGGTCCCGCTGTTATGGGAGCCTTTAATCATCTGGTATTGATCCAACCTGCAAGGACCAAGAAGCGCGACCATTGAATAGGTCTGGGAACGGACAGCTGCACAATGGGCTATGCCGTCCTTGGACCCCTTCTTGACCCACCCATGCCTGGACCTGAGTGAGGAGGAAAACAACAATTTATTGATATAGAAGAACTGGACATTCCCAGTCTCCTTTAGTTCCAGATATGTCTCGGCATAAATTTGTTGATCCTTGATGGTCTTTTCATTGTTTCTGTTGTACGGAGAAACTCCGAGCACCTTACAAGAGAAGCCCAAATCAACCATTGTTTTGTAAACAAGGGTTTTAGAAACAGAAAGCCCAAACTCTGTGGCGAGCATTGATTGGATAGCAAGTGTGTCCAGGTGGCAATCCATGGCTACCCACTGCTTGATTGTGTTGATGTACACAGGCTGCAAGAGTTTTGGCTGCCGCTTAGCCTTGGTAGATTTGGCAATTTGCCTGGTATTGCCATACTTGGTGTTGATGTTGGCAATGTACCTGGCTGTGACACCAAATTGGGACACAATATCCCAAACCACCATTCCCCCATTCAAGCAGTTGAGGAGAGCTTCACGCTCACTATCTGTCAACTGACGCCGGCCCTTGGCAGGTACCACAGCATCTTGGCTACCAGGTTCAACACAGGGGGTGGGGACCTTTGTGTAGAAGGTGGAATCACGCTTGGTTGCGCTGGCGCTGTCAATGGTGGAATAGATCACAGGCGCAGATGGCTCAACAGTGGCTGCTAATGGCTTGTAGGTGGTGTCAAAGACGCGGGGGCAGGAAGTGGCAACTCTTGGGTCAAGAGTGCGGGGCCGGGTGACAACTGGGTACACAGTGGAGGTGTAAGTAACCTCAGTGTTCCTGGTGAGCCTGGTGTAGGAGAATTTGGTAGCAGGCCTTGAGAGTGGCTTCTGCCTGGGATTCAAGCTGGTTGATTGGGCCTGGGACGCAAGAGGTGGTTGGCTGGCGTTGACACCTTGGGAGGCCTGTGTGTTGGCATGACTCCCCTTGAGTTAGATTCTGGGTATGTTCTTGGACCCTCTTGGACACCCTTGTGGACAGGCTGCCCCGCGGGCTGGTGAAGGAGCTGGTTGAGAATGCAATTGATGGTCCATAAAAATAAAATAAAAAATATATATTAGATTAAATATGTATTTATTTGGAGTTATTGGTTTAGTTGTGGGAAGTTGTTTTCTCTTGAGTTAGCCTTGAATAGTAGCAGAGTTTCTATATCTGTGATTTGAAGTGAATAATATTGTATACTTTCCAGGTTTGGATGATTTTAAAGTTTAATAACTTTTTATGTCTAATTATGGTTTTCAAGATTGAATTTTTCATTTGATTTTAGTTGTGGTGAAGCTTCTTGATTTAGGTTGGTGTTTCCTAGTGTTCTTACTGTACATTCGATTTGGATTCCTGTTCCTGAAATTAATATCTGAGTTTACTAGTGGCATTCAAAAGTGATTTGAAATTTGGTTCTTGGATTTGACAATCCCGCAATTTCAAAAAACATAGTAAACTTAATGAAAATGGCTGATGAATTTGAATGCTTCAAATCTGATTCCAGTTAATTCATTTTGTCCATAGGCAATATGCAGCTTGACTTGAACTTTGCAAAGTGTCTATGAGTTCCCGCATTTTCAAATATTCAAATAAATACTCAAAAAAATCAATTTAATTAAAAAAGGCTATCCTTGAAAAGTGATTTGAAATTTGGACCAAGGATTTGACAATCCCGCATTTTTATGTTCAGGTTCTGAATTTACAGTATAAGCACTCCAAAAAATAAGAGATTTGTAATATTTATTTGTTATACTTTATATAGGCACAGCTGTGAATATCTTATGATTTACTAGTAAATTAACAAAATAAAGCTTTCATTATACAATCATCTTGAAGCTATATATGGTACTTACCATTTATATCTAAAAATAGTATTAATATCTAAATAAATTAAGAATTTTAAAAGTAAAAAAACTTATGCAACTCAAAGCAAAGTTTATTAGGCTAATTGAAGTCACCAGCAAGAGCAGTGGCAACTTTTTCTAAGTGCTTCTTGATTTCTGATACCTTTTACTTCTTCTTTACCAGCTTCTAAACAGTCCCCTACTAGTCCTGCCTCATTTGCCTTTTTTATTGGGAGCAACCCAGTTAGCCAGGCTCCAGAACTTGAAGACAGCTATTTCTTGCTCCTTCTACAGCTTCTGGAGCAACTTTTTGAACTTTATATTAGAACCAAACTTGGACTTCAGATGCTTTTGCCATACCTTGAGGCTTGAGGTAGTATTCATTTGTTGTTAAGGCAGGCATTGTGGTAATTAAAATGGAGAAGTGACACTACTTTTTTCTCTTATGGAAGTCATATTCTTGTCAACTCACTGCTTCACAAAGTACTCAAGGTAGGCCTTGAAAATTTAAGAGTGTTTATTCACATAAGCATCCTCCTAAATAGTCTCAAAGACAATCCCAGTGTGCTCAGGCTTTAAAAAATCCAAGTCAGCAAACTGAGTCATGAAAAAACAGCACTTCTCTTTATTATCTTTTAAGTACTTGTTAAAGGGCTTTTTCTAACTCTTGAGGTTTTTGAGAAGGGATTTCTTAAAAAAATAAGCAGCCCTAGTATTTTTCATTGAAGGTGGCTTTAAAGACTTTGAACTGAGCAAGATTAAAGTCCATGATGATAACCTTTGGTCCAAGTGAGCGCGCATGAGCTAGCTGCTCAGTGGCAAGAGAAGCCACATTATTCTCATAGAAGAAAATATTTTCTCTGGTGGTACGTATAGAGGATAAGCTTGTTGATAGAAAGAGAGCTTAAATCATCTCTTAAAATTTGAAAAGCTCTTATTTAGACCTCTGTCTTAGCACCATGAAGGAGAAAGAAAACAAGATGAATGACCTGATTATTGAACTGTTCATGCTGTACCCAAAGCTGCTTGAAGATGAAGAAGAAGATGGCAAAAGTTACCTCACACAGTCAGGTGGTAGCAGTATTCAGCTGCTCCAGGCTTTGGGTTGTGGAATAGGCAATGATCCTATCATTCACTTCCTGCCCATTGTCATGGAGCAGGAATATCTTGTGGGATACACTATATAGAAAGACACCATCTAGAAAACACTATCTAGAAAGACGCCAACTAGAAAATGTGTCCTAAAAGGCCATCTAGAAAGGTGCCATCTAGTAAACACCAACCAAAACCATATGTCAAATTTCTGGATAAGCTACACCAAGCAACTTAAAAATTAATAAAATTCTTAAAACATTTCAAAAACAATAAGAAAAGCATATGGCTAGACTCAAAATAATCCAAAGATTTCAAATCTGCAATAATAATGTGGGATCAGCTAGTAACAACTATAGCACAAAAAGCTCCAAAGTTAACACATCCCAAAACTCTGATATCTCTATATTAAAATTTGCTTCTATGTTTGCATCTATATACTAGAAATAAAGTAAAAATTAAATATCTGGAAGAAAAGAAATTATTGGTAAAGTAATTGAATTAGAAATTAGATCCAAGGGCTGTGGCAATGCCTTTGAGATGGGTAAGGTGGCCTTCTCTGGTGTAATAGGCCAAAACCTCTTTAGTAACACTTGCAAACTTGACCTGCTGGCCAGCATGCTTGGATACAACAGCTTCATCTTTGATGGCCTGGGAATATAGCTGGTCCCCTTGAGCATGCTGAATCTTCAGCTTGTTTATGATCACATTAAACATGGGCTTTTTTACCTTAACCAAGAGTGAAAATTGATTGTGTTAACCTTCAAGTGATGAGGTGGTTTTAGTTACACATTCTTAACCTGATTATAGCAGTTCTGAGTTAATGAAGTCACCAACCTTGCACATACAAAATCATTAATGAAACATTTTAAAACCAAAACAAAGATATTACAGATCCTTTTTGATAAGGAATAGAACCAGTGTATTAAAAGTGGTTTTTTAATGGCTGTGTTACAGATAGATAGTAGAATAACTATGGCGTTAATTTGAGTTGATTTATTATATGTGGTCATAAATTAATATCATACTTTATTCCCAGTAAATAAGGAAAAGGCTTGGATTTATCACATAAAAGTATAATTTATTATTTGATTCCAGATGTGTCTTTCTAGATGCTGTACTGTAGATTCAGAACCTAAAGGTAAAAATGTGGGATTGTTAAATTATTTTGTGTGAACTCACTAACTTACTGGAGTATTTTTCATCCTTTTATATAAAAATCAAGTTGTTCTGGGATGAAAATTACTTCATTAAGTTAGTGAGTTCATACCAAACATCTCCCTGTTCTCAGTCTCCTTGAGGGCATCTGCAAGAACCAGGTCCTTGATGTTAGTACTGCTCTTGAATAGAGGGTTTGAGGCTTGACAACTATCACTGAAAATTTTGACCAAAAGATTGTGGGTTGACATCATATTCAGAGTGGTAGTGAAGAGGTACTTTCAGGCAAGCACAGCCAGCTGAATGGCAGAAAGATATCTTAATTTAGGCATCACCTGCACAAGATACCACTTTAGCAAGCAAGAGATACAGTGTTGGGCAAGGTGCAGGTATGCTTGCCCATGATGGTTTACTTTTTTCCCAGTGCTCAGTGTTGAGTCAAACTGGTCAGAAGCAGTCCTCACAGGTATAGTGGCGGCTTTTAAAGACCTGGTTGGCATTATTGCAGTGAAAAAAGTAATCATTGGCCACCATGAATGGTCCACCTTTGACACTCATGATGGGGAAATACTATGGCAAGGAGAAAGTAATCTTTAACTTCCTGTCAACATTGTGGATGTTGTGAGCCACAAGAGGGTCTCAGGGGTCAGTGGGAGTATGATGAAAGCCAGGGAAGTAATTAGGGCGAGGCTTTGAGTCATTCTCAGATGAGCTGGAATGCAAGAAGTTTGGCAGAGAGGGGAAAGAAAGGGGCTTGTCCTGGTACTTCTCATTTGTGGGAGACTTATCATTGGGGGACTTTGGAGCTGGGCGCCGCGTCTTAGTGGGCTTCTTGTCTGATGCAGAGCTGTAATTCTGTGGCTGGTTAGCAACACATCAGGATCTTTACCCACAGTGAAGTTAGCTGTGCTCTTCTAATAAATGGGCTTGGGGGGCTTATAGGCAGCCTTTGTTAAGAATGAATATTTTACTGTAAAAATACAAATAAAAGAGATAACACACCCTTGGGAAACAAGAAACTAATAAAGAGCTGCAACCAAATTCCTGAAAACATTAGATAATTTAAATGTTGTTATTGACAAAAATATGTAAAAGCTGGAGTTTCTCAAATAGCCCTGGAAAATCTGAACTTAACCTACTTTTTGTCAATTAATGATGATAAGAAAATTACATGTTATACATTACTTGAAGATGGTAGCGCTTGACCTTTTGATTGCCAATTTTTTTGAATTATGGCGTCATCAAGTCAAATTCAAAGTAGGTTTTCAATCTTCTGAAAAGTTTTTGCCAGCCAATCAGATAATTTAAACCCCCTATTCCATACTAAACTTCCTTAAAACTTTCTCCAGTCCTCTATGAGAACCTTGTTTCTAGATATCTTATTTACCATCAAATAAAAAAGTCTTCCACCAAAAAAATACTTGATTATCTGGGGCTGTTTGCTTCTGTGCTTGAGAAATTGGCCTCTGTACTGGTCAAGGTTACTGTTGGCTCCTTGGCTGCTCCTTGGCTTGCGCTTTATATGCTGGTGCCCACAGATTCTTCTTTCAGTTTACCCCAGCAAATTATTTGCTTACTGAAAATCTTTACTTTCATCTTCTGTTACACAGCTACTGATGCCAATATGTTAAAGTTGATCTCCCAATTTAGTCTCCTACTTCTCAGAAAGCTTATGTCAGGAATATTCCTGACATAAATCAAATCCTGACTGAAAGGAAAAGCTGGGAAAAGATAGCTGAATTCCCAATTCAAGGGGTGAAATTTGATAAAGAATTTCCCCCTTTATTTGGGGAAAATAAAAATAAAATTGAGAAAAAACTGGATTTTAGTGGGTGCCAAACTAATTTATCATATGGGCAGGCGCCCACTGCCACCGCGCAGACGCCCGCCAGCCACCTGTGAGCTCCCTGCCAGCCAGGCCCCTGCCGCTGTCAGGAATATTCCTGACATAAACCAGATTTTAGCTGAAGAAAAACCCTGGAAACAAGTGAAAGAATGTCCAAATAAGGGGGCAAAATTTGATAATGAATTTCCCCCATTATCAGGGGAAAAGAAAAATCAATTTTTGAAAGAAATGAAACTTCATAAAAACCAGAATATTTTATCATCTGAGCAGGCGCCCGCGGCCACCGCGCAGACGCCCGCCCCACCTGCCAGCGCGCCCAGGCAGGCCCACTGCCAGCTCCCAGGGCCCACTCCCCAGCCAACCAAAACCCACCATGACACCCAGCCAATCAAAAAAGTCCCCTGAAGCAGGGGAAAATTTTAAAAATAATTCTTGGGCCCCAGAAGAAGGGCAAATTTGTCACGGTAGTGTCATTTTTGCCTGGGATAAATCACCTGAAGAAGAAGAATGGGAACAGGAAAGCGGCAAAACCCTTGAAACTATTGGATGATTTAAATCTAGTCATTGACAAAAAATGGGTTAAAGCTGCACCTGTTGATAGTGAAGGAATTAATTTACATCTCCCCAAATTTTGCCCAAACAATTATGCTTTGAAGATTACAAGATATCACTACCCAGTGGCACTTGGCGGTTGACCAGCCGGTCACCCAAATTTATCAAATTATGACATCATTGACACTTTGACAAAAGTCCCCAACCAAAAGGTGAAAATATTTCAAGCCAACCAATCAGATTCAAGTTTGTCCCTCCCAGTTGGATTATAGTATCCCCCATCTCCTCTTTGAAAACTTGTTTTAAGATAGTTTTACCTACTCTCAATAAAGTCACTCCCAATCTATGAAAGCTACCCTTGGGTCAAAAATACCCCCTTCTCAGGCCATAGCCGCCGCCATCTTGGCATGGTTGAGAAAAGTCTCTACCCAGGATCAGCAGGCTTTGTACCCTTTATTGTGAAATCATTTCTTCTCAGTGGTCCATTTACATTTCCTGTTTTCTGTGTCTCTAATTGTTTTCATTTTGCGCTTTGTTCCCCTCTTCCGTGGATTTGTAGGTTTAAAGCTTCAGTGTACATCTTTGTTCTTGGTTCTGATTTTAGTCTGGCCAATTTATCCCCACAACTTTTATCTTAGCTCGGATCTTATTTGCAAGACTCTAAGAAAATTCAGATTTTACAACCCAGGCCAAATTCTAAAAATATAGAGGAAAAGCCAAAAATAACCCCCAAAGATAAAAATACCTTGACCTCCAGCCAATGGAACCAGGTGGATAGCAACAATCAGCTAGGCCTAGACTCCAACCAAACTAGCATCCCCAAACCAAAAATAGAAGTGTTTGAACCCAAGAGTTGTCATCACCACCTAACCACCCATCCAGAGGAAATTATTGGCCCCAAGCAGAACTGTCTAAAACCCCAACAGATTGCCCAGGAACAAAGGTTTGGCCATCCCTTCAAACACCAATTCCTAAGTCTCATGACCAAACTTTTGGGGACTCCAGTCCCCTGTTTTTACTCCCATTTTCAAAACTTTGCAAGCAGGGGCTCACTATAAATAAAGGATCCCCTCTCAGTAATAGCTTGTGCTATTATTGAGACTAATATCCTCAATAAAGTGAAATTTTCAACCAACTACAGTTAAACTTACAGATCAAGTCCCTGCTCACCCTCCAACCCAGTGAAGATGAATCACCTCATCTTCACAGCTGTACTCACAGCTTGCCTTGGGATTGGAGGCTACAGACAGAGTTCATAGTTCTTTGGCCCCTCCACAGAAGGACTAGGTTATGACCCATACCACAACCCTGGCCAACTTAACTCTTCAAACACTGGACCCTGGCTGCCTCTGGTATCTCCCCATTTGACACTCTCCATAGCCATGTATATGTCTGCTTACTACATCCTCACCTACTTTGCCAGGAGCTTCAGACGCTTCAACATACATGCCAAAGTATTTTGCTGGCTAATGATGGTGTATCCCATAATCACCGCCTTGACAGGTTTCCAGTTCTCCAATTTGCTACCATACATACTCCAAGTGGTGCCCATCATTCTAGGGTATTACAGCCGCCCACCCGCTTGCTTGCCCAGCCCCCAGCGTGCCCGCTGCCAGCCTCCAGCCTGCTTGCTCCCTGGGCCCCAGTCAGCTGCCTGCCACCCACCCGGGTCCCAGGGCCCACCCTGAAACCAATCAGAATTCCTCCTGAAGTACAGCCAATCAAAAAAATCCCTGAATACAAGGGAAAATTCTAAAACCAAAATTACACCTCCAGAAGAAGGAGGGAATAATGGTTCAGATTTTAAAAATAAGTTTGCCACCAACCAATTAGGTGCTAAGTTACAGACCACATGGGCAAGGTCAATGTTGAGCAACTTGTGATATTTCTGATATGTTCAAAGCTACAGATAGATGTTAGCCTTGCCAATGTACTCTACCTAATCCTATGCAAGAGCACTACAGACTACAATAGAATAGAACTTAGAAGATAATTACGTTTATTGATACTAGAGTACAATCTAGCCAGCAGCTGCAATCTATCCAGGTGTAACTATGAACTTGTTGTCATCCTTTCAGGTGTCTATATCAATATATACTGCAACAACCCTTGTTCTTGTCCTTTCAGACAGTTCTCAGTGGCTATCTTTGCAATAGGTCCATCTTTGCTAGCTACACCTATCCTGATTGGCTGTCCTTGGCACGTGATATGCTACTGGCCTTAGCAGGCGTCCATGGCACTTCAGCTACAACCTACGCTCTTCTTGAGCTAGCTGTAAAGTTTTGTGGCCCACCTTTGGCCCTAGATCAGGATGTATTTCCCAGACCATCAAAAAAGGTGGCCTGCGTGCAGGAAAAACCCCTCCAAAACCTGGAGGACTTGGCTCACATGGTAGACAAACGCTTTGTGTTGGCCTTCCCAGCCGAAGTTCTCATTTCTCCTTTGTAGTCCCCTCCAACTGCAGAAGAGACATTAATTCAGTTGGATTGCTTGTTGTCCTGGTGTCGCCCAGTCCTGAAACAATTAGCAAACCAACAAAAAAATGCGGGCCACATGAAGTTGGAAAGGTCAAATCTGCGGCCCGGGGAAATTGGGTATCAAAACCCACGACCAGAGGTGTCCCAGGTAGCTAATTTCTCCGGCCCAGGAGTCCCCCGGCCCAAAACAATTGGGTTCCGGAGCTCTCTGGTGGAGACGTCAGAGGAAGGCATTAGGGGAAATGCGCACCCTGAGTCCTCGGAAGACTCCTAGCCAATAAAGGGGGCTGAGTCTTACATCTGGCCCTGCGGCCCCTATTTTCTGGGTCTCAAACCAAGATAAGATTGGCTAGTACTCTTTAATAGGCTCCCCTTTAGATTGCACTCCAATAGCCCCTTTCATAACCCCTCCTGTCCTATCACCCCCCCCCCTTTGCATAAAATGAAAACATGGGCCGTCAGGTCCCTTGCTTACCAATTCCAATTGTTGAATAAACTCCTGACTTTGCAAATCTTTTGTATTTTAACGTTTGTTTAACAATAAAGGTATTTATCTCAACTCCCGCTGACGTCCCCACCTCCCGCTTTCTCTGGCCCGCCTGCCCATCTGCCCATTGTTTTTTGTTGGGAATTGTTCCAAGAACAATAACTTGGACCATTCCCTGTTATTTACCCGAGCACTTAATTGTCCCCGCCAACTGCCTTCCCTGGCCCAACTGCCCGCCTGCCCGTCGTTTTTTGTTGGGAATTGTTCCAAGTACTGGTCCGTCCGCCCAGTAGTCTTAGCAAAAGAAGGATAACCGCTGGAATCATGTTGTCACCTTGGTACAAGATGGCTGTGTGGATACTGGTGCCCATTTCTCTCTTGTTCTGGTCCTCAAACCCAGTCTTTTGGAGCAATCTTTCCTTGATTTCTCAATCTTCTGAGTTAATTCCTAGTCATTTTACAAATGTAATTGAGCATCACATCCAGATTCCCTTCAAACCGGGATCCTATGGGTTGTTCTCTTGATTGTCTTCTCATCTTGAAGAGTTGTTGCCACCTTTGGAATCTGTGACTACTGAAACTCCTTCTTCTGACTTGGTCAATCCTTCCCCCTTGCGCCAAATCCCTGAGTCAAATACAGAGGCCCCTTTCACTTGGGATTGCTCTCTATGATTACTTACTGGAGCCATGGTCATGGCTTTGGATGCATACTTCCCTCCCCTTTCACATCCGGTCTCCTTTGAGAGGCCCCTTTGAGCGGCTATCCCAGTCTTGCACTGGATGGCATCCTGGTGGTTGGTCCCACCAGGATGGGAGCCAGACTTTGTTAGTCTAGTCCCCCTCTCTTACACTATCCTACTGACATTTATTGATTGGCTGTATCTTACACACCTATTATTGTGCTGGGAAACTACACTGTATTTAGTTGATGCTTAGAAATTATCCCTGTTCAGCCCTCCTACATTGGAAGGTAGAATTCTGGTATTCCATTTGCAGGGCTTAATCAGTGATCTTTTCTGGTTGGCAAACCTTCTGCTTATTAATGCAATAAGTCAAATTAGAGATTATACACCGTATAATGGCAGACTCAATCCATTAGTGACTCAGAGGATTATCCGCCGTGTAATACTGACCCAAACCGATAAGGAACCCGATTATACACCGTGTAATACTGATCCAAACTCGGTATTTCTTAGCCATTTGTATATCACTTGTTTGATATGAACATATAAGTCCATCAGGCTGTGTTGAGCTGAGTTGATACAACATCCAGTAGGGTAGAATAGGTAATACAATTGATGATTTAGTGATTACACACCGTGTAATCAGTGATATTCACTATATTGGCTAACATTTATACGGCGTATAATAGTTACATCAATTATAATAAAGCAAGCAATATACATCGTATAATCACATCACATTGGGACAATCAGTTATAATACGGTGTATAATTGTTACATCTACTATAATAAACTAACAATTACATGTCGTATAATAACTACACTTGATTAAGTGATAACCAAATGATAATACGGCATATAATTGTTACATCTATTATAATAAACTAGCAATTACACAGTGTATAACTGCCATATCTATTAATATAATGATGACCAGTGATAATACAGTGTGTAACTGATTAAGATCTGCGTGCAATGATTAACCTGATCATTTGTGGTCAATCAGCCTAATCTCACAGTCAAACTCCATCCAAAAAAATGTTCGACACCAAAATAGCTTCTGAAAAGGATTTGACTCCCAACCTTCACCTAGCACCAGGGCAACATGAAATTATTGGTTCACCTCAAGAACTTCCCAATCAGCCACAGATAGCATGAGAACAGGAGTTTGGCCATCTTCCCAAGTCCCAACTGCTATCCCTATCTTCCAAACTTCTGGGATTTCCCATCCCCTGTTTTTCCTCCCAATTGCAAAAATTTGCACAGGGAAAAGTACTATAAATAAAGTATCCCACCTCAGTAATAGCTTGTGCTATTATTGAGATTAATATCCTCAATAAAGTAAAATTCTACTTAAAAACTTAAGTCAACTTAACTGTTAGCCCCAGCCAACCTCCCTCCAATCCAAGGAAGATGAACCATCTCATCTTCACAGCTGTGCTCACAGCTTGCTTGGGATTGGAGGATATCAGCAGGGTTCAGAGTTCTTTGGGCCCTCTCCAGAAGGACTAGGTCATGATCCTCACTACAATCCTGGTCAACTAAACTTCTCTCATACTGGACCCTGGCCTCCCCTGGTGTCCCCACATTCCACGCTCTCTATTGCAATGTACCCCTCCATGTTCTACATATTGACCTACTTTGCCAGGAGCTTTGAGAGATACAACGTACACGCTAAGGTCTTCCACTGATTGATGACCATATATTCCATCATCACCTCCCTGACTGGATTCCAATTTGCCAATCTACTACCATACATGATGCAAGTGGTACCCACCGTTTTGGGATATTACAGCTTATGATTTGTTTGTTATATCATCATGTTTCTTTGAATGATGCAGCTCATCACTTTACTCCAACAGCCAGGCCAAAGACTCTAAGATAAAAGACTCTGAGCCTATTGTATTAGAGTGGTTCTAATTACTGTAGATTCAGAACCTAAAGGTAAAAATGCGGGATTGTCAAATTCTTTTGCGTGAACTCACCAACTTACTGAAATATTTTTCATTATTTTATATAAAAAAGTAAGTTGTTCTGGGATGAAAATTACTCCATTAAGTTGGTGAGTTCACGCAAAAGAATTTGACAATCCCACATTTTTACCTTTAGGTTCTGAATTTACAGTAAGTGAAACAATCAAATCTATCAACTAGTAGCTGTTCTCTGGCTAGCTAGCCTTGTAAAGTGGCCCAGGTAGACAACTGACCCCGCCTGATTAAAAGAATCAGGTCTCTGGTGTGTCTAGAACAAACACTGATGCCAGGAAAGTTGTCAAGTGAGTGTTCTTACAAAATCTATCCCTCAAGGTTGAGCCTCTGCCGTGTTGCCCTAATGATATTTCAGTCTCCATCTGAGTGTTGTAAGCTAACCTCAAAAATAGCATGAGCAACTGGGCCAGCCTCAGTATTGGTGTATGAATAAAGACTAGTATTTCATACCTGTTTTGTTAGACTTTATGATGAAGTGTAGTTATCTTATCTTCAAATCCCTCTCTCTCAGATGAACTATAGTAGATTAGAAAAAGCTATAATGCTGACATACAGTATAAATTTTTATATTAATCTATGAAGTCATATCTATGAACCTATCTCCATAAGTAGTAAGAAATTCTCTATTGTATCTAAGCTTCAGGCCCTGTCAGAGCTGTTACTTCTGATAGATATAACACAATATTCTGGGCTGCGGGTTACACAAAGCCACATGTTCTCCTGTATTTTTCTAATATTAGACAACTTAGGATACATCTAGATGGATGATAAAGTACTGGGGTCTGCAGATTTCTGACACTACTTTGCTGGTAATTGAACTACTCCCTTCAAATTTTAAGGCAAGTATATCACTATTAATTTGATTGACTTTTAGATCCCGAAAATTGATGAGTGTTCAAAAGTGTGCTCAATTCTTTATGGTGATGACACTTGTTCTAGAATTGGTTGGCCCAAACAGAATAAAATTCTTGTACAGGGTTCTTGATAAACCTTAAAATTCATTGATGATCTAAGCCAGATTGTTGATCTCGAATGGGATTTAGAAGAAGCAACCACTGGAGAAAAAAGAGGCTGCTAATCTGCCATAATTCTGTTCAAAAAATATGAAATTTTTCATGACACTAAGTGCCCTCTGAAAATAGTGTGCAGCCTACTGACTATTAAAAAATTGTGGCTGATAACATCATAAAAAGCTGTCCAAGGTTAGCAGGGAGGATAAAAATATTTCTCTCTAGTCAATCAGGGTTAACTAGCTCTCAAAGTGAAGTCTATGAATGCCTCCCCTCTCACACAGGAAACTTGTTTCATGATAGTTTACTCTCCTCTAAATCTACTCTTTGCCTATGATATTTCCTAGTCAGGAGTCAGTATCTGGACCTTGCTGATGAACTTAACTGCTAAAGCTGTGGTTCATTAGGCAGTAGAGATGTATCAGGGTCTCATCACTTGGTTTGGCTCCTATATGATGGATTCACACTACCTCTGTTAGTGCTGCCTTTTTCATGATATCAACCTTGATCTCTTGTTTCTTCTCAACTATCTTAATTTGGGAAATGACTTACTTATCCTTTTCAGTGTATCGGGCTATAATTGTTGCTTTTCTCTAATTGTGCTTTTCTTCTGTAAGAGTGCGTTTCAGAAGTTAACTAAGAGCGTCACGAAGAAAACTAAATAAAATAGGGTGCAGAGGATTTGTCATGCGAAATCGATGTTTATTAGAAAATATAGCTGAACTGTATGTGAAATAGAAGCAAAACCCAGCACTTGATACGGATAATTCGGGTCTTGTTGGTGTATAGGAAAGGGAAGATGAGTTTTATCTCTCAGGTTAGTATTTTAGAAGGGACAATCGGAGGGGAATCGGGCGGGACAATGTATAAACTTTTGGAGTTTTTAAAGAACAGCCCAGGAAGCAAATCTTCTAGAAATACTAATTATATACACAACAAGAAAAAATAAAAATGGGCCAAGAAAGAGCCATTGACGGGGTTAGGATGCGGAAAATCAACCGAAATACAGAACAGTCAGCCCCCAAGAGGGAGCTTAAAACCAACTCTCGCTGGCAGCATTAGTGGCACTAAACCCGCCACCGCTGTAGGGAGAGTCACCAAACCCACGGGAAGAGTGACTGGAATAGTTGGACTTGCGGAAATCGCGACCACCAAAGTTACCGCCACGGCCTCCGCGGTTGCCACCACGACCACGGCCACCCCCACGGCCATAGCCACCAAAGCTATTTTCTTGCGCGATTTCAGCCAAGAATGCAGGCGTTTCCTGTTTAGCTTCTTTGAGAAGATCGATCAGACCTGAGGCAAGGTTGCGGTTGCCACGGTTGAAGAAGGTGGTAGCCGTCCCAGTGTTTCCTGCACGTCCAGTACGACCAATACGATGGACGTAATCATCAAGATCAGAAGGAAGATCGCAGTTGATAACATGGCTGACATTGGGAATATCCAAGCCACGAGCAGCAACTGCTGTTGCTACCATAATGGGAGTGCGGCCAGAGCGAAAGCTTGCAAGAGCTTGTTCACGCTCACGCTGAGAACGATCACCATGAATTGCGGTGGCAGGGAACCGATTCTGGGTCAAGAAGCGGCATAAGGCATCCGCGCTACGTTTAGTTTCTACAAAAACAAGAGTCAATCCCTTTTCAGACTCAGGAGCAGAAGATAGGACATCAAGAAGAACTGAATTTTTATCAGAGTCTTCAACAAATTCAACACGCTGAGTAATATTTTCACTGGTGCTACCAACCCGTCCGACACTTAGGAATATATATTCCTTTAGGAAGTCACGAGCAAGCAATTGAATATCACGAGGGAAAGTGGCGCTGAACATAAGAGTCGTGCGATCATCAACTCCAGGCATGTCTTCGCGTTCAACAATCTGGCGGATTTGAGGCTCAAACCCCATATCCAACATGCGATCAGCCTCATCAAGTACAAGATACCGGATGTTAGCAAGGCTGATGCGGTCGCGCTCAATCAAGTCAACAAGACGCCCAGGGGTGGCCGATAGAATATCACAACCACGTTCAATTTGACGAAGCTGAGAACCAATATCAGTTCCTCCATAAACACAGCAGGGACGAGTCCAGGCGCGGTAACAAAACTTGCGTGCTTCCTCGTGAATTTGAGAAACCAGTTCACGAGTGGGAGCGAGGATAAGGGCAATAGGATAAGCCTTACGATAAAGTCCGGGATTGGCAGGGGGAGGGGAGGGACCTTCCTTGAATGCCATATTCAAAATAGGGAATAAGAAACCTCCTGTTTTTCCTGAACCAGTTTGAGCACAAGCCATAAGATCGCGCTTGTTACAGACAATCGGAATTGAATTCTTCTGTACTGGGGTGGGAACGGTGTAGCGCGCAAGGCGAATATTGGCTAAAAGGAGTTCGTCCAATTACGATTCATCAAAAGTAGTGATGGAGCTTGGAACATCTCTACCAGTAGCATCAACTGGAATATCATCATACTTGGCAAAGTTGATACCAGAGTTCTGGCGATCAAAATCTTCAGCAACTCCATAAAGTTCCTTTTCAAGTCGAGCATTTTCTTGACCCCATTCGTGTTTGCCATTGTCCCAGCGACCTTGGTTAGGATCGCGGCGGCTTGGAGAAGTACCAAAGCCTCCGCTTTGGCGTGGGCCTCTAGTAGACCCACCATATCGGTCTGATGAATTTGATTGACTCACAGGCTTGTCCCAGCCACCACCTCCTAAATTATTGAAGCGTCCTGGATTAGGAGTCCTGAGACAAACTCAGTAAGAATTTATACGTTGTGAAAGTCGCATATTAAAAAAAATCTTACTTGACGTTACGACTCTGGGGCGACCACGATGACTGGCGTCCCATCGAGTTAACCAAGGTTGGACCACTGGAGATCACCGCCACGCATGTGAGGAGGGACATATCGTTTGTTGCCATTGCTATCCAAGTTTAAATTGGCTAAAAAAATGAGAACAAATAACTAAGTTTGGCTTACACATCTTTTCGTTGATATTATCAAAAGTCATTTCTATAAAATACTGGAGAGTGTGTTATTCTAGAGGATTTATTGAAATTTCATAAGAAAGGTCGGCTGGGTTTAGCTTTGCTTTTAGCTACACGCCAAGCAATTCAAAATGCATCTTCGCCCTCTCTTCCCCTGTAAGATGTGGGATAAGATATGATTGGATCAAGTGGCGTGCTAACCGCTAAATCCTTTATTATCTCATTATGCTATCACATTTAATAAGGGATCGGCCAACCAGCTTGGGGACTTTATTGACAAACCTATACGATATTATACACACTGACTTTAACCGAAGACAGTTACAGGGACGTCACTTGGTCCACATCTGCGTCAAGTCGTATAATTAGACAATCTAATGCCAACTACTTTGTTAAGACATGCCAACTTACATTCCACATCAGTGGAGTTGAGGTGGGACCCGCTTTTAATTTAAATTTACAATTATAAACATTTCTTTCAAGAGCCGAAAACTGACCCCCTACCCAACACATTAGTGGAATGAACTGTTGCTGCGGTTCTGAAAGCAGTTTGCTGCGCTTACAAGGTAGTTGTCCAAGTTTGATTTGCCAACTCCTCAAGCAGAGCTCAAGTCGATGACAAGAAAGGGGTAACTGCCTGGCAATGATGTTTGACGGAGGTACATAATAAACCGCGATCTGATTTCAGCCAACAAGATTTATATTGGGTGGTATTATTCATGATATCATACATTTCCAGCTTACAGAGCTAGAGTGTTTAGCAAGCGCCGATGCATTAATACAGCATAAAATATTTCCAATCTAAAGCATGGTTCATGTCTGCCAAATACGATGACGAGTAACTATTATTACTACAAAAAGGGAAGTTAACAAGATCTTAAACCCTTTTACTGACAAGCAGCTTCGTCTTAACAAGTATCATATATACTTTTAAAGTAGTTTCTCCCATAACGACACGATTATTTGGCAAGTGTATGTCACTTCTTACAGGCTTTTCAAGGAACTTTGGTTTGGTATCTTTTAGATAAAGCTTAGAAACAACTGCTCAACATTCACCAGATCTCTGGAAACTCTGTTCTCAGCAAGCTTCAAAAACAACCCTACTTCATCCACACTACCGTCTTAATTAAACATTCATACTTACAGTAGTTTTAAAAGCTATGGTGACAAACGAAAACAATCCAGATTTAAACGAAATTAAAAATAAATGAATTTATATTGATTTACAATAGATTTGGGTTCATTTAGATTTTGCTTAAATCTGAATTCATTTCGTTTAAATCTGAGTTCATTTTGTTTGTCGCCATAGATTTTAAAACTACTGTATGTAGCAACTGGGATGAACATCCCAGATGTCACTGTATCTCAAAATACACAGGAGATGCTTGGCCAGCCACCCCATGATGGGTCTAACATCATAGCCCCTCTTGATTCCCTCAATAGAGCGGAATCTCATATTTTCCTGTAAGGAGCAAATCCAGCTACAATGTTGATCATTCACATGACATCATCCAGCACAGATTTGTACCTTATCTAGATCACCTCCCCTGTGCCACCTCTCTTAGTAACCCAATGGCTTACTACCCTGATACAATAATTCACATTGCTTTCAATAACTATCATCTTACTCCTAATTCTTTTGTATCCCCTTTCTGGACTGTTGGCTTCCTCAACCCAAACACCAAACTATAACTAGTTCAGTTGCAACATTGGTACCAGCAGTAAGTTTGATTAACAGCCTACCTTAAAAAATCTCCACAAGAAAGGGTAGGAAAATAGCTGCATGGCTAAATCTTTCAAAAAAATATTCTTCCTTTCTATTGTATAAGGCTATGTCATTTACCAAGACTGTCAGGGCCCAGAATGGGCCAGACAAAACCTTATGTTACATAGGTTTAACGCCCGCAATTGAGCAATCACACGACTGATCAATCACTTTGTCGATTACACAGATTTACCCAAAGGAAACTTTAAATCCAAGTGGGAAATCAAACCCTGGTCAAGGCCAAGCCTGGGGCAATTGAAAACTGTCCAAAAGCCATTCAAAAAAGATTTTAATTGGCCTACACCCTCTGAAACCCAGAATTGGGGACTTGGATTGCCAAATGGCCCAAAATTCTCCTACCAGCTTCCCCAGGGCAAAAATAATGAAAGGATCCATCTAACTGACAAATCAGGAGTCACCAATGGGGCCCAGCTTGAGAAAAACCAATTGGCAACCAATAAGATGTTACCAGTAAGTCCAATTGCAGTTTCCCAGCAGGATATTGTAATACCCTAGAATAATGGGCATCACTTGAAGTATGTATGGTAGCAAGTTGGAGAACTGGAAACCCTTCAAGGCAGTGATTATGAGATACACCGTCATTAGCCAACAAAATACTTTGGTGTGTATGTTGAAGCGTCTGAAGCTCCTGGCAAAGTAGGTGAGAATGTAGTAAGTTGACGTATACATGGCTATGGAGAGTGTTGAATGGGGAGATACCAGAGGCGGCCAGGGTCCAGTGTTTGAAGAGTTAATTTGGACAGGGTTGTGGTATGGGTCATAACCTAGTCCTTCTGTGGAGGGGCCGAAGAACTCTGAACTCTGTTGGTAGCCTCCAATCCCAAGGCAAGCTGTGAGTACAGCTGTGAAGATGAGGTGATTCATCTTTACTGGGTTGGAGGGTTGGCAGGGGCTTGATCTGTAAGTTTAACTGTAGTTGAAGTTGGAAATTTCACTTTATTGAGGGTATTAGTCTCAATAATAGCACAAGCTACTACTGAGAGGAAATTCTTTATTTATAGTGGGCCCCCACTTGCAAAGTTTTGCAAGTGGGAGTAAAAACATGGGACTATAGTCCCCAAAAGTTTGGTCATGGGAATTGGGAATTGGTTTTTGAAGGGATGACCAAACCCTTGTTCCTGGGCAATCTGTTAGGGTTTTAGACAGTTCTGCTTGGGACCAATAATTTCCTCTGGATGGGTGGTCAGGTGGTGATGACAACTCTTGGGTTCAAACACTTCTATTTTTGGTTTGGTGATGCTAGTTTGGTTGGAGTCTAGACCTAGCTGATTGTTGCCAGCCACCTGGTTCCATTGGCTGTAGGTCTTGTTATTTTTATCTTCTGGAGTTATTTTTGACTTTTCATTGATATTTTTAGAATTTGACCTGGCTTGTGAAACATGAATTTGCCCTTCTTCCTGGGCCCAAGAATTATTTTTGAAATTGTCCCTTGTTTTAAGGGACTTTTCTGATTAGCTGGGTGTCATGGTGGGTTTTGGTTGGCTAGGGAGTGGGCCCTGGGACCCAGGTGGGCAACTGGCAGTCAGCTGGGGCCCAGGGAGCGGGCAGGTGGCCTGGGGGCAAGCGGCGGGTCTGCTGGGGGAGTGATGGGCGAGCGGGTGGTTTGCGGGTGGCTGGCAAGCAGGCGGGGGACTGGCGGCAGGCGGCTGGCTGGGCAGCAGGAGCCCGCTGGGTGGGCGGGAGGCTGGCAGAGGGTGGTGGGCGCCTGCCTGGATGTTAAATTATTCCAGCTTTCATAAAAATCCGTTTTTTCCGAATTTTAATTTTTCTTTTCCCCTGATAGTGGGGAAATTCCCTATCAAATTTTGCCCCTCTTGTTGAACATTTATCTGCCTGATTCCAACATTTTTCCCTAGTCAAAATCTGGTTTATGTCAGGAATATTACTGACACATGGCTACTCCACAACAAGAGACATTCCTTTCAGTCTCTGAGGGGGACATTCCCGAGGATTATATCATCTATCAAGATCAGCTAGTTCTCACCAGTGTATACAATTGGCTCTGCCTCAGGCAGCGTGACACTAGCGTCACCCCGCCACAGTTGGATCTGTCTAAACGTATGCTCAACCTCCAACTAGAGTCCTTCACTGGCAGTGTCAAAGGAGCTGACATTGTCAGTTGGCTCCAGTCCACCAAAACACGCCTTTGTATCTGTCAGGTCCTGGAGTCCATGTGGGTTACCACTGCATCTGGCCGCCTTACAGGGCCTGCCGCTGTGTGGTTCACCAACTGGGCCAGCCAGGAGTTTGACGTCACCTGGGCAACATTTTGAGACAACGCCAAATCCCAATATAGTGAAACTTTCTCTCCTGTTGTCTTGGGGACTCCCCTCTTAGCCATCAAGCAGACTTTTTCTGTCCCTGAGTATCTCACTGCTTGGCAACAAGCCCTTGCTGCCGCCTCCAAAGCAGTGACTGATGGGAATGCCATGTTGCTCACTCTCATTGTTAATGGGTTAAAACCCCATATTTTCAAGTGGGTTCCCATCGGTTGCTGCACCTCTATCAACAAATGCTATAAAGCCATCATAGAGGCCAATAACCAGGCTTCAATGGGCTTCTGCCGCACCAACAATGCTCCACCCCAACCACGTTCTGTACCTAAAAATGGCCAAGGTCAAGTGGGCCGTTGCCAACCTCATCAACAAGAAAGTGCAACTAAACGCCCCCGCGAGGGGGAGCTCCAGCTAGCGTTAATTGAGGACCAGGGAAAAGCCTGAGGGTTGTAACAACAAGAGGCCTTACAACCCCAACCAACCCGTCCTCTCAGTCTTTGCTTGCAAAGAACCCCCACAACTACAATCTTCACGAGGTTGAAACTCTGGACGTCTTTCAGGTCCATAGCAATGACCCCGTGTTGCAAGCCGCTCATTCCTCAAATAAAGTAACACACTTGTACTATCCCTTCCTTTTCTGTGGGAACACCCCCAAGTTACTGGTAGATACCAGGGCTGATCACATCATGGTAGATCAGGCGTTTGCTGACTCCCAGCAATTAGACCAAGTACCCAGCAGATTCAAAGCAGTACATGTAGCTGACTCCCGCAGAGTTGCCATCACCCACGAGACGGTACCCTTCTCTGTAAGAATGGGGAACATCCAGGTTAAGCTCTCTGGGCCAATCATGGCAGGCCTCAGCCATGATGTAATCACTGGCCTCAACTGGCTCTGGCATAACTGTCCCTACATCAACTGGGATACCTCTGTCATCACCCTCAATAGAAGTGGGGTGGGGTTCCAGATCTACCCCGTAGAAATGGTCAAGCTACTACATGACACTGTTTTTGTCAGAATAACAGAGACAGGCTCATACAATTTCAAGGGGGGAAACTAGACTTTAACCAATGCTCAGTCAAAGTTATCTGTGCAGAATCATCTGCAGTCCCTCCCTTGTCATCATCACCACCACCAGCGCTAGCTGCACTCCTCAAGGAGTACAAGGATGTATTCAGTGAAACACTCAAACAACTACCTCCGCCCCGGGAGATCCAGCACGCTGTACAACTTCTAGGATATTTACCTAAAGCACAACCATTATACTGTCTCACACCAAAAGAAGATGAAACCCTCTGCCAGCACCTTGTGAACGCGCTTGATAAGGGCTTTATTTGCCCCTTGCTGTCTCCATATGGGGTGGCTGTCTTCTTTGTAGCCAAGAAGGATGTGTCTCTTTGCCTGGTCACAGATTACCGCGCCTTAAATGAGGTGACAGTTAAAAATAAATACCCCCTGCCGCTGATTGACAACCTGTTTGATACACTTGCAGGCGCAAAGGTCTTTAGCAAGATTGATCTCACTGCGGGGTACAACCAGGTCCGCATTGCACCAGGGGATGAGGCAAAAACTGCCTTCCCCACACACTACGGGTTGTTTGAGTATTGTTTCATGAACTTTGGAATGACCAACGCTCCCTCCACCTTTGCCATGTTGATGAACAAAGCCTTTGAGGAACTGATTGGAAAGTGTGTGGTTGTGTACCTTGACAACATTATTGTCTTCAGTCAAGATCAAACCACACATCTCCAACACCTCCGTGCTGTCCTCAACACCCTTTGGAAAAACCAGCTAAAAGCTAAACCCTCCAAATGTGAGTTTCTCAAGTCATAGTTGCTATTCCTTGGGCACACCATCTCTTCCCAAGAGATAAAGCCCAACCCTGCCAAAATCAAGGCAATCACTAGCATGCCGCCCCCCACTGATGTGGGCCAGGTGCGGACATTCTTGGGCATGGTTGCCTATGTACGCAAGTTCATCCCCAATTTTGGGGAACTAATTGCACCTCTCACTGAGCTCCTCAATACCAAACAGCGCTTCCATTGGACCCCCGCCAGAGATCAAGCCTTTGAGACGTTGAAGCAAAGGCTCACAACAGCACCACTACTGCAGTTTCCCAACTAAAACCGCCAGTACAAACTCAAAACCAATGCCTCTGACAGGGCCATAGGGGGTGTGCTAAGGGTAAAAACTAACAATGGCATCTTTCTCCCCGTAGAATATGAGTCCAGGAAGCTCACTGACTTGGAACAACGTTATCCCATCCATGATAAAGAGCTGGCAGCCATTTTACACTGCGTTGAAAAGTGGCGCTGTTACTTGGAAGGTGCAACCTTCCCACCCTGTGTTCTGACGGACCACAAGTCACTCCAGTACTTCAACACACAGTCTCATTTGACACGCTGTCAGGCAGGATGGGTTGAGTGTTTATCCCCCTATCAGTTAAACATTGAATACAAGCCTGGAAAGGAACTTGTCACAACTAACGCTCTTTCACAACTCTATGTAGTGTCCATCATTGGGGACAACAGTTTGGACCCAGATTGGCCTATGCTCTACCTGCGCCCTGAGGCGACCCGCTACAAGGGCCTTAACTTGGTCACCATCTCCAAGCTGAAGGAAAACAAAAGTCAGTTCACCATTGATGCTGGTAACATCTGCTGTCAGGCAGAGACAGGTGAGAAGACTCCTTACATTCCCACCACACAATGAGGGGACACCATCTTGCACTACCACCAAACCTTGGGTCACATCAGAGGGCGTAACCTCTTTGGGATTATGAAACAAAAGGTTTGGTGGCCGCGCATGCGTCAAGACATCTTAGATCTCCTCAAGTCGTGTGTGTTGTGTGAAAAGAATATGTCCAAACCTGCACCTCCTAAGTCTGTCCTACCCATCAAGGCTATGGAACCCTTTGAGCAGTGGGCTCTCAACATTATGAGACCGCTCCCTGAAGACAGACTGGGTAAGAAGTATATTATCACCTCTATCAACTACTTCATTTGTTGGCCAGTGGCCTGGGCAACAACCAACCACACTGCCACCACCATTACCCGCTTTATTGGCAAAGAGATTGTGGCTCGCTTTGGGCAACCCAAGCGTCTCATCACAGATGGCGGACCCAAACTTGTTGGACACGCCGTGAAGGCATACTGCGTCAAGAACGCGCTCCAGCATATAGTCACAACCCCCTACCATCTGCAAGCCAATGGACGTGTGGAACAGTTAAATGGCTCCCTGGTTCAACTGATTGCCAAGCTCTTGCAAGAGCACCCTAACACTGCGTAGACTGAACATCTTCCCACTGCCCTACTGATCCTGTAAGCAAGAATCAACAGGGGCACTGGGTTCAGCCCTAGCACCCTGGCCTTTGGAACACCTGACAGTCTGACAGGGGTTGAACAGGGGAAACTACAGTCCAAGGTTCCCAACAATCCCCCCTTAGTGACAACTTCATCCCTAGACCAATGGTGTGTCAAAGCCCAGGAGATCAAACACAAGCGGATTGCAGGAGGGACAAAACACCTCAAAGCTAGATACGCCATAGGTGACCCTGTCTACACCCTCTGTCCCAATTCTGCCAAATTAGAACCCAACCACCTAGGGCCCTTCAATATAGCTGCAGTCTATGACAACCACACCTACCAACTTGGGGATGCCCAAGGGAACACCAAGAAGCTTCACCATGATTGCTTGCGCCCCTGCTGCGGCATCCCCACACAAAGGTTGTTTGTGCAAACCCTCCAAGACCTTCCACAGACTCCAGTCCTGGTGTCTGAAAACAAGCAGGGGCAAGGGGGGTGTTGCAACCAAGTTTCCAGACTTGCCTGCTAACGTATCTTACAATACACAAGAGGCGCTCAATGAGCCGCCCCTTGGCATATCTAACGTTATGGATTAATCTGATGGCAATATCAAATGGCGGGTACTTCATCCTAATTAGGAGCGCTGCCAATTTGACTTGCTGATTTCTGCACAAGTTATTCCTCAGCTTCAAACCTTACATGGAACTTCCCACTATGCCACCCCCTGTGGCCTTGTGGCTTTCCCCATATAACATATTAATCACAATATTCTACAATAAACAATACCTTATTATTATTATTCTGTCCTTTCCTATTGGACTGTTGTCTTCCCCAATTCATCATACTGGATTCCCATTGGTCCATTTGCAACATATATAATATTGAATATTAAAGCAAAATCAATTTAAAAGAGCATATGCCAGATTTATTATATTATTTTGATAATGAACTAAAATAGATTGCTTAAAGCTTAAAAAAGTTAATTTTTTATTAATTAATATATGCTTTTTTATTTAAAAAGATTAAAGATAGGATCAAGAGCATCATTTCCACATTTTATTTTATTGAAAAAGCTTAATTATTTAGGATTTTATGGTAGTTTGAAGTTAGAACGTTAATTTATTTGCTGTTTAGATGAATTTTGAGGTTCAAGTGAACTGAAAACCTCAAATTAAGCATTTTTTAAAAAAATTCTTTAATATTTTATCATTTTAAAAATATGTGGAACAGTTATAATTAAGTTATACATCATTTTAATTGATTTGCATAGATTGCAAAGAGGATATGATGTAATTTGATGCTTAGCTGATACACATATATCACTTGTGCATGAAAACTGGGGATTTTATTTATTCTAGAAATATAAATTCAAGTTGAAATTTTAAATAAAGCTGTCACATCATTTCTTTCAGAATGGTGTCATAAGGCTTGGTATATAAGAGCTAAAGCACCACCTAAGGTTTACTTCAAACCATCTTCACAAAAAGATATAATTACTGCAACAAGCACTCTTTTGCAAGGCATCTCTACAAAGCATCTCTTTATCAGCAATCACAAATCCAGTATTATGGAACCTGTTAACTTTACTTTTGCCATGAAGCCATTTTCCTCACTGGGAGCATCAACAAAAAGAAAAAGAATTGTTATGCTAAAGAAAGAATACCTCATTGTTTCTGGAGGCAATCTTAATTCCTTCATCAATCACTTCCTCACTCAAACTGAGTTTGGAAAAAGAGAGTTCATTCTTTTAATTAAAAATCAGAAACTAAATAGGATAATTGACAACTTGAAGGATCTTCTGAAATCTGCTCCTCAAAAGCATCTCTGTCAGGGATCCAGTCTTGGGTGGCCGGCCCATTGTTTTCAGGGGTAACTTGGGCTGGGTTTCTTGCGGGCAATGCCCACCACAAGAGGGGAGCTAACTTTAAAAGGTATGAGGCTGACTTCCCCACCCAAGACCACAGGCCGGCAGCCGGGATTATAGTGTCAATTGCCCCTATGAGGGTAATGTACACAATCCCAAACAGCTTGCAAGTATGGTCGGTTGGGAGGTCAGATGCAGAAGCAGGCATGGGCTTTGGTGTCACGGGCGGCTCCATGGGCAGGTTGTAAGCAGGGAGATAATTGAATTTCCTCTGAAAAACTTGGGTGTTGAGATTATTCACAGGCCTTGTCAGTTGTATCTAATAGCGGATTGTATGCAGGCCGGGGGATCAAGTTCAAGTATCTTTTCTGGGGTGTATTCCTTGTATTCAGACTTCAGAGGGTAGTCAGTAAAGTGGACGGGTCCAAAGGGTACACCAGGAGGACTATCAGGACTAACAATTTCCCCCTCTGGAACCCCAGGCCCAGGAGCGGGAATCAAACCTGGAACCTGGATCCCCCTAGGCCACCAGGCCTGTGGACCGCGAGACCGCCTGCCCACATTTTTCTGGGTTTGAGCCCCCGCGAGCTGACGTTGAAGAAGATGACCCGCTCAGAAAAGTAGATTGAGAAGAGGAAAGTACTGCACTAAGTGAAGTGCCAATCACAACACCTAATGGAGGTGACCCGGCAACTATTGGCCTTATGAGTTTGAAGTCTTCAGCAACCAATCAAGAGCCAACCCAAGGAAGAGGTACCGGCCTGCAACTTGGCCCCATGACCTCAATGCTAAAGCAATATAATCAGGTAGCTAAATTGGGAGCTGCAACCAATGAAAGAACTCCTGGGCTGAGCGCCATTTTTCTGCCTTTAGACCCAAGTCCCCGATTCCCTGGCCCTGCCCTTCATAATGCCCTGATGACCCCCCACAAAAAATGTTAAGTTTGGAGGTGGGGTGCTATATAGATCCAAGAAACCCGCCCTCCAAACTTATTGCCATTTTGAAATAAAGGTTATGTTACTTTGGCTTATACAGCTATTACTGTATTTCTTATTTGCCGTCTATCAGTTCAGCTCAAGATCTCCTGGCCTGCCTGCCCCACCGCCTGCAGTATTCTGTCCATTTGGTGTACCCTTTGGGCCTGTCCATTTCACCGAGTATCCTTTAAAACCCAAGTACAAGGACTACACGCCAGAGAAAATCCTTGAACTAGATCCATTAGACCGCATCTAATCCGCTATTAGATACAACCAACAAGGCCTGTGGATATTCTCTACACCCAAACTGTTTAGAGGAAATTTCAACTATCTCCCAGCCTACAATATCTACATGAAGCCCCCAGTAACACCCAAACCAATGCCTGCTTCTTCGCCTGATTTACCAACCAACCATACCGGCAAGCTTTTTTGGTATAGTGTACATCACCCTCACAGGGGTGGTGGAACCATTATACCGGCCGCTGGCCCGTGGTCTTGGGTGGGGAAGTCCACGTCCTACCTTCTCAAGTTAGCCCCTCTCTTGTGGTGGGCCCTGCCTGCAAGAAACCTGGCCCAAGTTATCCCCAAAAACGACGGGCCGGCCGCCCAAGACTGGATCCCTGACAAGGATGGAAAACAGAAGGCGGTGGGGCAGGCAGGCCAGGAGATCTCAAGCTGAATTGGTAGATGGCAAACACAAAATAAGGCAATGGCTGTATGAGCCAAATTAACATAACCTTTATTCAAAAATGGTAATAAGTTTGGAGTGTGGGGTCCTTGGGTCTATATAGTACCCCACCTCCAAAATTAACATTTTCTATGGGGGGTTTATCAGGGCAGTGGGAAGGCCAGGGCCGGGGGAACTGGGTGCTTGGGTCTAAGGGCGGCAAAATGGCACCCAGCCTGGGAGTTCTTTCATTGGTCAATAATCTCAATTTGGCTGCTTGATTGTCTTGTGTCAAGATTCTCCTTTCTATTTTTGCTGCCAGATTTTTACTTGGACTCCATTACTTTATTTTTGAGGAATTGGGTTATGATTGGCTCATTTTTTCAGATAATTCCTTATTTTGATTCTCCCTTGATTGGCAACATTCTTTCTATTCTTTACAGTTAGTATTGAGTTTGAAGTTTACCTTTTTTGTTCTGGCTGAGTTTTGAACTGCGGATCTAATTTGTTAGTAATAATAATTCAATCCAAAACCTGAATACCTTTTTCTCGCTTTCCCACTTACGCCAGCATCCTCAGACCAGGTTTTTCCCGCTCTTCTAAATTTTGCTATTGCTCTGACCTCCTGCCAAGCACCAATGCCCTTCTGTTGTCTCCTTTACGCCGGGTCCTAACTTTTTAAGTTTAAACCATAAGAAACATGTGTTTCTGCGGTTGTTTTCTTCCATCAATTTTTATAACCAATTTTGGTTAAAGTTTCTCACCTCAATCCTGCACCTCAAATACCAAGTAAATAAAAGGCTTGGCTTTCCAATCTCAACAGTAAGTTGAGATTGTTTGACTTGCACCTCAAAAAAGGTACTTGTTAGGTTTTGTGGCTTGTGTTTTCTTTTTAATTTATTTAACTTATTTCTTTTCCTTCTTCAATCTTATGATTCCTTTTGACTTTCTATTTCACCAGTTAGTTTCTATAATAATACACACAATCTGATTATTGATAGTTTTAACCCTCCAACTAGTGGTGAGCAATTCCCTGACTTAGAAATCAACTTTTTTGACCAAATCCTCAGTCATTAAGACTGGGTTCTATTTTATTTTCTTAGGATTAATCAACCGCCTCAGTCCTTATTTTACATCTTATAAGCTTCTAGGAGCCCTAGTCCAGTTGTTACTACAAAATTTACCTACCTTTTTATATTTGACCAACATAAATATCAACGGTATTAAAGCTTTAGTCTATAACCACCTTCCCCAAACTATGAGACCTTACATTATCTCAACTTCACATGGCAATATGCCAGAGTTAAACTTTTCTTTCTCAACCATACTTTTGTTTGTTTTAGCAGTCACTTTATTTTGAACACTAGCTTTGTCCTTCCTTTTATACCTTATCTCATTTTTATTCTTTAAAAATAAGTCTCCTGTTGATAAGGATAATACAGAGAACATTTCCACCTCCCATAGTCAGACTGCTATACTCAATAACATTTCCAAGTTTAAACAATTATCTAATTCTTCTGATAGCAGCTTCAATTTATTAGCTTTCACACAAGCCCACTTCCTTGCATACCCTTTTGAGTTCAACTCAGACTCTCAAAAGGTTATCTACCTTGCTAAGCAGCTAGAGGGCCCTATGCGTAGTTGGTTCTGTGAGTCATCTGTCCGAGATCTGTCTATCCTTGAAAGCTACAACCGCTTTGTATCCAAATTACTTGCACACGCCACCAAAGAAGGAACCAAGGAAGAGTCTGCCACCACTCCAAACACACGTTTTTCCAGCTGCACTCAAGGAACAGGGTCCTTAGCTGACTACAACAAGCGTTTCTGAGAGATACAATCCCAATTAAAGGCCACTCACACTGAAGCTTGTGACTTTTACATGCTTGGGTTGAACTCTGACCTTAAGGCCTTCCTTATACATCACAACCTTCCTTAAGAGTTGGAACCTCTCATCAATACAGTCTCCAAATGGGAAAGGAAGTTCCAAACCATTTCTAAGCCATCCCAACCTTGACTAGTCTTGTCCACCAACCAGCCTACCACACGCCAGACAACCAACCCGCGCCCCTTCTCTACCGTAAACCCAACCAATACCTCACCAGTCTTGGCCTACAAACCAAAGGAGGGCAGTGGATACTTTTTGACTGCCGCCAAAGCTCTCCGCAGACAATTGAATAAACTGTGCTTGTACTGTGGCCAGGGTGACCACTTGGTGGCTAACTGCCCAGATCCTTGATGTATTCCCTGTTCTAACCCAAAAACTGAACTCACTTTGGAGAGAACAACAACAGACCCCACAGACCCTTCCAATCAGACACAGGTTAATAACCTTCAGACCCCCGGGAAGTCTTCTCTGCCCTTTGTCCGAATTGTGATTCATGGTCCTGACTCCAGCGTTGAAACCTTTGCCTTGTTGGATACAGGTGCCAATGTGAATTACATAGATTCCAGACTAGCCAAGGCTTTGAAGTTCCTGCCTGGTTCAAAGATAGACACTTGTGGCCCCAACAATCTGCCTGTAATGGCCTTTGAGATAAAGCCTCCCATTCTGTTCTGCCTGGCAAAATCCGCCTTTCACTCACAGTTTGTCAGTTCCAAGTCACTAAACTTCCCTGTTTATCTTGGCATGAACTGGTGTGAAGAAGTTGGCCTCACTGACAGGTGTCAGTAATGTAAATTTGATTTCCATACCCATGAAATTCCTTGCTCTCTAGACCTCTTAAGAAAACAGCAGCTCCCCATCAGTTTTTGGAACTTTAAGATGCTAAACTCCTGCACCATCCTACCTCCTGCAGAGGCAGCTCTGGCTGACAATGGTATTCCCCTCTGCATAAGTGACTATGAGGAGGTATTCAGCAACACGCAGTGTTGCAATATGCCTCCTCACAGACCTTACAATATCCAGATCAACTTAACAGAGGGAGCAAACCCGCCCTGGGGTAGGATCATTTCGCTATACAATGCCAATAATAAGATGCTCTTGGAATATATCAACAATGAACTTAGAAAAGGCTTCATCACTTTCTCCACGTCACCCTGCTCTTTGCCCATCTTCTTTGTTGCCAAATCTGATGGCTCCAAACAACCCTGTATCAATTATTGCGCCCTGAATGCTGTCACAATCAAAGATTGTTGTCCCATCCCTTCTGCCAAATCCCTCACTGACTGCCTCTTGGGTAGTCAGGTCTTTTCTAAAGTTGACTTTTGTGCAGCTTTCAATCAGATCTGTGTTGCCAAAGGACATGAATAGAAGACTGCTTTTTGCACCCCTTTTGGTCTCTACAAGTACAAAGTTATGCCCTTTGGCCTGTACAATGCACCCTCAACGTTCCAAGCTCTTATGAAAAAAGTTCTTCTTCCATTCCTAAACAAATTCGTGGTATTTTATCTCAACAACATCTTGATATAGTCCAAGAACTATTCCAACCACGTTGATCACCTGAGAAAGATCATGGCCAGGCTTCAAGAATACCATCTGTACTGCAAGCTCTCAAAGTGTTGCGTCTTCCAGACAAGTGTTGAATTCCTTGGATATATTGTCACTAAGGAAGGATTTGCTATTGCTCCAAGCAAACTCGATGCTATCCTCTTGTGGCCTGTACCTAAGAATTGCAAGGAACTCCGTGGGTTCCTTGGCCTTGCCAACTACTGTTGCAAGTTTGTCCCCGGCTTCAGCAGCATTGTCCTTCTGCTCACAAACCTGACCTCCACCAAGGTTGAGTTCAAATGGTCTGCTGAAGCACAGGATTCCTTTGAGCGGATCCGTCATCTGTTTGCCACTCCTCCGGTCCTGCTCATGCCTGATAGCAACAAACCCTTCTTCTTGGAGACCAACGCCAGCAACTATGCAGTTGGTGCTGTCCTTCTTCAGCATGGGGGGATGGTATGCTCCATCCTGTAGCTTACTACAGCCAGAAGCATCTGCCTGCTGAGAAGAATTATCCTGTCCACAACAAGGAACTGCTTGCAATTATCAAGTCTCTCAAGCATTGGCGCCGTTACCTCAAAGGAATCTCAGATCCTGTTAGCATCTTCACAGACCATAAAACTTACTGTTCTTCACCCAAGCCCACCGCATATCACAACGTCATGCTCAATGGGTGATAAAGCTCACCAACTTCTTGTTCACCATCACATACAAGAAAGGATCCCTCAACGTTCTCCCTGACCTACTTTCTTGACATCCCACAACAGCCGACTCTGACCCTGAATATGAACATCTCAACACCAAGGCAGTTCTCCCTGCATCTGTCTTCATTAACCAAATCTCTGCAAATCTTTTCAACTTCCCAGATACCTATTCTATCCAGAAGGCTCAGTCAGAGGACCCTGATTCCAGAAAGATCATTCAGGACCTGCTATCCAAAGCAATGCCTCCCTCAGAATATTCACTTGAGAACAACCTGCTCCTTTTCTGCAAACTGGTTATGGTACCCGATAAAGACTTGCAGTTGCAGATCACAATTGGATTCCACAACTCCCTCCCTGCCGGACACTTAGGTTACAAGAGAACCTTGGCTCTCATAAAGTCACACTACTGGTGGCCACAGATAGCAAAGACCACTAAGGAATATGTTGCCAGCTGCCTAATATGTCTCAGAAACAAGAATTGAACTACCAAGCAATCTGGTCTACTCTTCCCTCTCCCAATCCCTGAAGGTCCATGGCAAAGCCTTTCTATGGACTATATCACTCAGCTACCTTTATCTGCAGGCTATGACGCCATCCTAGTAGTGGTTGACTGCTTCTCTAAGGAAGCCTCCTTTTGCCCATGCCACACAACTGTCACTGCCAAGCAAACCGCAAAGCTATTTGTCAAGTATATATTCTCCCATCACAGAGTTCCTCGTGACATAGTCTCTGACCGTGGCCCCCAGTTGACCTCTGCATTCTGGCAAGATCTCATGGCCTCCCTTGGGGTAAACTCCCTCTACAGCACTGCATATCACCCACAAACCAATGGACAAACAGAAAGAACAAATCAGACCTTGGAACAATATCTCCGCTGTTTCATCAACAAGAAGCAGGACAATTGGTCCAACCTCCTTCCTATTACCCAATACTCCTATAACTCAGCTTACCACAGATCAATTGGCATGACTCTGCTCCAGGCAAACCTTGGTTACACGCCTTCTTTTCTTCCTGACTTACAGAGCTACTTCTGTTCACAGTTGGCTGCCAAGCTTGCTACTGAAATTAAGGAAACACAGACCCAACTTGTTGCGCACCTCCATTCTGCCATCTTAGACTACAAGAAGCACTATGACAAGAAAAGAATTCCTGGCAATGAGATCCAGCTCAACAACTCAGTACTCCTCTCAACTAAGAATCTCCCAGTTATTGTTGCGTCCCGCAAACTTTGCCCCCGCTTCATTGGACCCTTCCAAGTTGTAGAGAAGATTGGAACCGCTGCCTTCAGATTATCCCTCCCTGAGCACTTCCGCATCCACAACGTTTTCCATCACTCACTTCTCCTGAAGTTAAAGTAACCTCCTCCCAACCACCAATCAAAGGTCCCTCCTCCTCTTCAGGTCCAAGGCTCTGAGGAATACGAGGTACAGGAGATCATAGCCCATTGCACCCTTCAATCTGGCACAGAATACCTCATCCTATGGAAGGGATATGAACTTGAGGACTTTACATGGGAACCTGAGGAGATCCTCAACCACTGTCAACAGTTGCTCAAAGCCTATCAGGATCTTCAGACTAGCAGCTAAGGGGGGTACTGTCAGGATTCTCCTTTCTATTTTTGCTGCTAGATTTTTACTTGGACTCCATTACTTTATTTTTGAGGAATTGGGTTATGATTGGCTCATTTTTTCAGAAAATTCCTTATTTTGATTCTCCCTTGATTGGCAACATTCTTTCTATTCTTTACAGTTAGTATTGAGTTTGAAGTTTACCTTTTTTGTTCTGGCTGAGTTTTGAACTGCGGATCTAATTTGTTAGTAATAATAATTCAATCCAAAACCTGAATACCTTTTTCTCGCTTTCCCACTTACGCCAGCATCCTGGACCAGGTTTTCCCGCTCTTCTGAATTTTGCTCTTGCTCTGACCTCCTGCCAAGCACCAATGCCCTTCTGTTGTCTCCTTTACGCCGGGTCCTAACTTTTTAAGTTTAAACCATAAGAAACATGTGTTTCTGCGGTTGTTTTCTTCCATCAATTTTTATAACCAATTTTGGTTAAAGTTTCTCACCTCAATCCTGCACCTCAAATACCAAGTAAATAAAAGGCTTGGCTTTCCAATCTCAACAGTAAGTTGAGATTGTTTGACTTGCACCTCAAAAAAGGTACTTGTTAGGTTTTGTGGCTTGTGTTTTCTTTTTAATTTATTTAACTTATTTCTTTTCCTTCTTCAATCTTATGATTCTTTTTGACTTTCTATTTCACCAGTTAGGTAGTTTCTATAATAATACACACAATCTGATTATTGATATTTTTAACCCTCCAACTAGTGGTGAGCAATTCCCTGACTTAGAAATCAACTTTTTTGACCAAATCCTCAGTCATTAAGACTGGGTTCTATTTTATTTTCTTAGGATTAATCAACTGCCTCAGTCCTTATTTTACATCTTATAAGCTTCTAGGAGCCCTAGTCCAGTTGTTACTACAAAATTTACCTACCTTTTTATATTTGATCAACATAAATATCAACGGTATTAAAGCTTTAGTCTATAACCACCTTCCCCAAACTATTAGACCTTACATCTTGCTCTGGTGTCAAGGTCATGGGACCAGGCTGCAGGCCCGTGCCTCTTTTCTGGGTTTGCTCTTGATTGGTTGCTGGTATAGACTTCAAGTTTATGAAGCTAATATTTGCCAAATCAGTACCTTCATTAGGTGCTGTGATTATTCCTTCATTTGTTCCAATAATTTCTTTGGTTTGTCTCTTTTTACTGCATGGGTCAGTACGCTCAGTATCAGCTTGTGGGGGCTCAATCCCAAAAAACGCAGGCAGGTGGTCCCGCAGTCCACGGGCCCGGCGGCCCAAGGGGATCCAGGTTCAGGGTTTGATCCCTGCTCCCAGGCCCGGGTTTCTAGGGAGGAAGAATTGTCAATACTGACACCATCCCCTTCTTCCCCCAAGAGACCTCCCTTACAATTCTTCTTGTTCAGGTAGAGTTAGATGGCTTCTTGGGCATTAGTCAGGTTGCTCAGCAGCTCTCAAGTACTTTCTTCTAGTGGGTATCCTTTCCACTTGACGTAATACTGGGTTTTTGGTAGTGAGTTTGGTTGCCGTGTATGTAATCAACTTCATATTCCTCAGTGCAGCCTGTTTGGATGGGCAGGGGGCTGTCTTAATCCGTTGATGGGGGAGTGAGTTCCTGTCTTTTTTGAACAACAAGGAGCGGTGGAACACATCATGAATCTTCCAGGAGGGGGTAGGTCTAGCTTAAAGACAACCTCACCAACTAGTTTGGTGATTTTGTGGGGGCTGCTTCTTCTGTGAGCTAATTTCCTGCAGGGTACATGTAGGGGTACATTCCGGGAGTCTAGATATACTTTGTCTCTAACTTGTAAGAGTTGGCCAGGGATTTGTTTGCGGTCAGCAAAAGCTTTTTATGTCTGCACTGCGCGGTTCAGATTGGTCAATCATGTTTTTTGTGTGTCGTGAATCTGTTCAATCCAGGAGCGCCCTGTGGTGTTTGATTCCTTTTCGCCAATCTGGGGGTCCCAGGTGGGGTCAAACCCATAGTTGGCTTTGAATGGGTACATGCTTGTGAAAGCGTGGTCCTTACTGTTGTAGGCAAACTGGGCCATGGTGAGTATTTTGGCCCAATTGTCCTGGTTGGCGTTGGCATAGCATCAAAGGTACTGTTCAAGGATCTGGTTTACTTGCTCAGTTTAGCCGTTGTCTGTGGGTGGTAGGAGGTAGATACACATTGCTTGATTCTTAAGTTTTTCATCACCTGCGTCCAGTAGTTTGACGTGATTTGGGGTCCTCTGTCTGTGATGATTTCCTCAGGTGTTCTGTGTTGCGTGAGGATGTGGTCATGGAAGTGTTGGGCTGTTTCTGCTGCCGTGCAATTGGTGGTGGTTGGTACAAAGTATGCCATCTTGGTGAAGCAGTCTACCATGACCAGGATTGCATTGTACAATAGTGATGGCAGCAGTTCCACAATGTTTTCTATGGAGACAGATCTCCAGTTTCCATAGGGTATATTCAATGGTCTTAGGAGTCCTTCAGGTTTGGTTCTGCGAGTCTTAGTCTGCCCACAGGTCTCACACCCCTTCAGGTATGCGCTTACGTCTTGGTCCATTTTTGGCCAAGCAAAGTTCCTTCTGATGCTCTGGAGGGTCTTGAGCCTACCCAGGTGTCCAGCCATCTCAGAGTTGTGGTAGTCTCTCAAGACGTTGGTTCTGATGTCCCCTTCTGGTACAAAGATCCTGTTGTGGAGCATTAGTGTGGTTTCCTTCAATGAGTAGCCTTTTTGGTAGTGGGCGCTATCCAAGTATTTGGAGAGGTCAGAGGTCAAGGACTTGGTGAACTTGTCTAGTGCTTGGGCCCTTAGTACTTCTGGTTTGCTGGCTCTGATTTTCATCAATCCCAGGTGAATGCCTAGGCTTGCTGTGTCCAGGAGAATTTGGGTGTTGTGGTCAAGGGTTTCTAGGTGGGTAGGCACCAGGTCAGTTCTTCTACTTAGGGCGTTGGGTACCACATTCACCTTTCCTGGCTTGTAGTCTATGGTCAGAGTGTAGTCAGCCAGTTCCAAGGCCCATCTTGCTTGTTGTTGGTTAAGCTGGCGTGGTTTGAAGAAGTAGACCAAGTTCTTGTGGTCTGTCAGGACCTTTACTGGGTATTTGGCACCACATAGGTATTGGCGCCAATGTTTCAGGGTCTTCATTATGGCTAACATCTCCTTGTCATATATTGGGTAGTTCCCTTCCGCGGGTAGCATCTTATTGGAGTAATATGCTACAGGATGTAGCATACTATACCCTCCTTCCTGAAGAAGGACTCCACCCACCGCAAAGTCTGACGTGTTGGTTTCCAGAACAAAAGGTTTGGAGGGATCAGGAATGGCCAGGACTGGGGCAGAGGTGAAAGCAAGTTTCAAGGTTTCAAAGGCGGTGGTACATTCTGGAGTCCAGGTAAAGGTAACCTTTTCAGAGCAAAGGCGGGTCAGGGGGAGGGTGATGTGAGAAATTTTTTGGATGAAATCCCTGCAATAATTTGCCAGGCCCAAGAAACTTCTCACATCTTTCCTGCTTTTGGGCACCGGCCAAGATGTTATTGCTTCTACTTTGTCTTATGCCATGGCAAAGCCGCCAGTCTTCACTATGTATCCCAGGAATTCAACTTCAGACTAAAAGAATTCACACTTCTTAAGCTTAGCGTGTAAAAGGGCTTGGGAGAGTTTCTCCAGTATAAGGTCCAGGTGGCGCAAGTGTTCCTTGTGAGACTTGCTGTAAATGAGAATGTCATCCAGATATGCCACACAAAAAAGGTCAAAGTATTCCCCTAGGACAGTGTTGATCATCCTTTGGAAGGGTGGGGGTGTTGCAGAGGCCAAAAGGCATCACCAGGTACTTGTATAGCCCATATTGGGCCTTGAAGGCCGTCTTGTACTTGTCTCCATCCTTGATTTGGATTTGGTTGAACACATCTTGGAGGTCAATTTTTGAGTACACCTGGGCTCCAGTCAGTACGTCACAGAGGTTGTTGGCGTTGGGGATGGGATAGCGGTTCTTCACAGTAATGTTGTTCAGTTTTTGGTAATTCACGCATGGATGCATCCCACCATCTTTTTCCCCTACAAACAGCATGGGCGACAAGCAGGGGGCCTTTGACACCTGTATGAACCCTTTTTTGCCATATCCTCAAGGTATGCTTTCAAGGCCACTTGTTTGCAGTGGTTACAGCAGTAGATGGAGCTGTGGTGCGGTTGAGTCCCTGGCAGTAGGTCTATGGCATGGTCATAGATTGAATGGCTGGGTAGTTTGGTGGCTGCCTCTTCACTAAAAACATGGTTCCATCTCTGTAGGGGGTAGGCAGCATTCTAACACTAAGTTCTATCTTCATAGTCAAGAGTTTGTTGGTAGGGGGTTGGTCATGACTCATTCAAAAGGGAACAGTGTTGCAGGATTCTGGTTGTCCTAATGTGGCGGTTTGCTTGCGGTAGTTCAGGATCAGGCCATGTTTGTTGGACCAGGAGTTGCCCAGTATAAGGGGGTGGGGTAATCCTGATGAGAGGATCAGGGACAACGGGTATACATTATGTCCAATAGTCAACAGGAGTTCTTGTTCACACTCATAGCCAGTGTCCAAGGAGCTGTTTCCCATGATTACTTGTAGACTGCGCTCTGAGGCTGTCAAGCCTAATTCTTCTGCTAGGCTGGCGTCAATAAAACTTTTGTCCACCCCTGTATCAATAAAGGCTTCAATCTTGCGCTTATTTCCTGCTACTTCTATGGTCACTTGGATGAACTTTTAAGACTGGGAAGAAGTGTTTATTTGCGCCAGTGTGATTGGGGCAGTGTTCTTCTTAGGGCAGGCTCTGGTCAAGTGGCCCACTTTGTGGCAGTGGAAACAGAGTCCTTCACGGTAGTGTTGTTGGAGCTCTGCAGGGGGCATCTCTGTTCTGTTAGGGGTCTGTGTTTGGGGTTGGTGGCCCTGGGAGGAGCCAGCGTTCTCTTGGTTCATGCTGAGACCCTTGCATAGGGGGATCAGATCTTCTAACCCAAGGGTGGGCAGGTGATGCTTCAATAAGTCCATCATGGCTGGATTCACTCCCTTTCAGAAGATGTTGTCTGACAATTTGTCCTCCAGTTGAGTGCGGGTTTTCAGTTTAAGGAATTTTTCAATATACGCTTGGATGGGTTGGGGACCTTGACAAATTTCTAGCAGGGAGTTCAGGGCGTAGTATCTTGTGTTGCAATTTTCACCTGTGGCCATTAACTCAGCCTCAAACTTGGCGTAGTCTAAGAAGAATTCTACGTCCTCAGCTGTGGCCTTACCAAACCAATCCAAGGCGTCCCCTGATAGCATTGAGGCAACCCCAAGAATCTTCTCAGTGTCACTGGTATAGGAGGGGGCGTTGGTAAGGAAATGCAGGTGTTGGGCCGGCATGGCACGTCTAGCTTCTTCAAGTGTGAGCTTTCCCATCTGAAGCATCTCCACCTTGGTGAGGGACTGGTTCACAATCACGTTTTGCACTTGGGAGGAGAGGGCCTTGTTGGCATCAGTAGCGGCGGTGTTGGTTCTTTTTGGGTCAATCAGGTTTGTATTCTTCCCCATAGAAGAGATCAGGTTTGTGGACATCTTATAAGTGTAATAAGTGATTATCAATAGCAAAAGCATACAAGATGCCCCAAGAAATAACAACATCTTGGGGCTTAGGGTACCAGGTTTTATAAAGATCACCATAATGTCAGGGATCCAGTCTTGGGCGGCCAGCCCGGCGTTTTCAGGGGTAACTTAGGCTGGGTTTCTTGCAGGAAATGCCCACCACAAGAGGGGAGCTAACTTTAAAAGGTATGAGGCCAACTTCCCCACCCAAGACTACGGGCCGGCAGCCAAGATTATAGTGTTAATTGCCCCTGTGAGGGTGATGTACACAATCCCAAACAGCTTGCCAGTATGGTTGGTTGGGAAGTCAGGTGCAGAAGCAGGCATGGGCTTTGGTGTCACAGGCGGCTCCATGGGCAGGTTGTAAGCAGGGAGATAATTGAATTTCCCTCTGAACAACTTGGGTGTTGAGATTATCCACTGGCCTTGTTGGTTGTATCTAATAGCAGATTATATGGGGCCAGGGGATCAAGTTTGAGTATCTTTTCTGGGGTGTATTCCTTGTATTCAGACTTCAGAGGGTAGTTGGTAAAGTGGACAGGTCCAAAGGGTACACCAGGAGGACAGAAAACAGTGGGCAGTGGGGGCAGGCAGGAGATCTTGAGCTGAATTGGTAGACGGCAAATACAAAATAAGGTAATAGCTGTATGAGCCAACTTAACATAACCTTTATTCAAAAATGGCAATAAGTTTGGAGTGCAGGGTCCTTGGGTCTATATAGTACCCCCCTCCAAACTTAACATTTTCTATGGGGGGTTGATCAGGGCAGTGGGAAGGCCAGGGCTGGGGGAACTGGGTGCTTGGGTCCAAGGGCGGCAAAATGGCACCTGGCCCAGGAGTTCTTTCATTGGTCAATAGTCTTGATTTGGCTGCTTGATTGTCTTGCTCTGGTGTCAAGGTCATGGGACTGGGCTGCAGGCCCGTGCCTCCTTTCTGGGTTTGCTCTTGATTGGTTGCTGGTGTAGACTTCAAGTTTATGAAGCTAATAGTTGCCAAATCAGTACCTCCATTAGGCGCTGTGATTAATCCTCCATTTGGTGTGATGATTTATTTGGTTTTTCTCTTTTTACTGCATGGGTCAGTACGCTCAGTATCAGCTTGTGGGGGCTCAATCCTAAAAAAATGCAGGTGGGCAGTCCCGCAGTCCACAGGCCCGGCAGCCCAAGGGGATCCAGGTTCAGGGTTTGATCCCTGCTCCCAGGCCCAGGTTTCTAGGGAGGAAGAATTGTCAATCCTGACAATCTCCTAGCCTTGAGATCTCTGGTTACTTCCAGTTACTCTTTAAAAGAGCTTACTGATATGGGATTTAATATAACCAAAAGTGAGTTTAAATACTCAAGAAAAATAAATAAAAATAAAAATGTAAGCTTAAACAAAAAAGCCAAAAAGATAATAACTATTCATTAAAAAAAGAAATAATCAAAAAAATAATTAAAAAACTACTGGAAAATTCTTTTGAAACAAGCCAGTTTATAAAAAAGCACCAGAAAAAATTTATAAAGACATTGAAAAAGAAATGAATGATTATTCAACTGAAATAAAATATTCTCTATTAAAAACAGAAATAAATATATGAAAATATGAAAATAAAAAATGAAATTTCAATATCACTTTCAACTTATTATAAATTAATACCAAAAATATAATAAAAAGTAAAAAACAAACTGACATGTGTAATATTTGTAACTTAAAATCATCCTTAGAAAAAAGAAAAGAAGAATGTGAAAGTAAAAACTTATTATTGCTAGAATCTATAAACAGTGACTTAAAAGCTATTAATCAGCACCAAGACTTTTATGCTCATCAAAATAGGGAATATAAGAAAGATATCAATGAATTAGATAATGAATCATGTATTATAGTCATAGATTTTAAGGAGAATTTAAAAGTTGGTGGTGGTCCAATTGAAACCAATAACTGTTTTTATTCCAAAAAACTTATTTCTTTATTGGGGTTTGCATTGGTATTTAAAGAAAACAATAAAGTTAAATATGAATACCATGATTTTTTATCTCAAATATTGTCTCATGATTCTTTGTTTTCAGATGAATGTCTAAAGAGTCTTCTTAAATCAGATAAGTTTAAAAAAATAAATAATATCAAAGTATGGACTGATAATGGAAATCATTTTAGATCCTATGAATTCTTATATTATCTATTTAAAGAGGTACCACAATACATTAAAGGGTCTATTAAATACAATAGATTTGTAGAATGTCATGGGAAAAGTATTGTTGATGGTCACTTTGGTGTAATATCAAAAACATTAAAAGAGAAAGAAAAAGCTTTATATTAAGAATATAAATGATATTAAAAATATTTTTGAGCAAGAAGAAAAAAGAAAAGAATTATATAAATCAGCGCTATCAGGCTCAAATATTTCTCAAAAAGTCATTCTTTTATATTTATGAGAGAAAAGTTAGGCCTATAAGGAGAGAGCTTGAAGTTAAAAATCTGTGCATTAATCTTTCATATTTGATGAAAGATGGGAAGTTGTATACTTCACCTTTAACATTTGAAAGTTTCTCAGAATATTCTGAGATAAATTATCATTTGAAATCACGTGATGATACCAGAGAAACAAAAATATCAGAAGATGCTAGTGGTGCATTAGGGCAAGTTCATGAAGTAGGGCAGCTTACTAGAGGGTGTATTTTAATTAGAGTTATCAGTCATTCAAAAACAACAACCTTTTTTGAAACAAACTAAGAATATTTATGATGAGCCAAAGATAAGGTAATAGCATTTATAGCTTTGGGGCTGCTATTACTCTCCCATGCAACTCATCATAAATATTTTTAGCTTGTAGTATGTAGTAGCACTTAAGATATTTCCAGCAATATTATAAGGTGCAATTTTCAATTCTAAAATTGATAAATTATTTTTTTTTAAAAAAATATCTAACCCCAAGATCAATTAAAGATTTTACATTGATTGTATTTTAATCTTTCTGAATAATTTGAATATGAATAATTTAACTAAGTTATAAAATAATCAGTCCAGCACTTAGGCATAACAAGAAAAATAATAACCCATATGGCTAGACTCAAAATCATCCAAGGATTTCAATTATGCAATAATAATGTGGGAGCTGCTAATATTGACTATAGTGCACAAAGCTTCAGAGTCAAAATATCCCTAAACAGTGACATTTTTGTATTAAATTTTAACTTTATATTAAACATGTATGTACTAAAAATAAAGTAAAAATCAAATATTTGGAAGAAAATAAATTATTGGTAAATAAATTGGATTAGACATTAGATCCAAGGGCTGTGGTAATGCCTTTGAGATGGGTAAGGTGGCCTTCTCTGGTGTAATAGACCAAAACCTCTTTAGTAACACTTGCAAACTTGACCTGCTGGCCAGCATGCTTGGATACAACAGCTTCACCTTTGATGGCCTGGGAGTATAGCTGGTCCCCTTGAGCATGCTGAACCTTCAGCTTATTGATGATCACATTAAACATGGGCTTTTTTTACCTTATCCAGGTGTGAAAATTGATTGTGCTAACCTTCAAGTGAGGAGGTGGTCTTAGTTACACATTCTTAACCTGATTATAGCAGTTCTGAGTTAATGAAATCACCAACCTTGCATATATAAAATCATTAATGAAATTTTTTAAAACTTAAGCACAGATATTACAGATCCTTTTATGATAAGGAATAAAACCAGTGTATTAAAAGTGGTTTTTTAATGGCTGTGTTACAGGGAGATAGTAGGATCAAAGTGGTTTTAAGTTGAGTTGATTTATTATATTTGGTCATAAATTGACATCATAATTTATTCCCAATTAATAAAAAAAGGCTTGGATTTATCACATAAAATTATGATTGTTATGAGAACCAACCAAAGATGAGCGCCACAGCGCTGCCTTGCAATTATTTTAGTTGCTTGGTGCTGTTTTTTATTGGGTGGATTTTTTCATTAAAATCATAAAACTACTGCTTATCCAATATATTTTTTTGATTATTCTTTTAAGACTAGTGCATAGAAATATGATTAATTAGGAGATTAAAATTTTGGGGATTCAAACCTAGCCGCCACAGCACCTGATGTAAAAATAAGGCAGCGCTTTGGCATTTAAAATATTTTCATGTCAGTGCCGCGGCGCCTGGTGTTTTTTTGGGTGGTACAGCAGCGCTTTATGTATGATTAGGACAGTGTGGCGGCACCTGCCATTGGGTATTATGCAATAATGATCCAAAATCTACTGCCAATTGAATATATATAAGTTTTATATTATTGATTTGTGACAATAAGGCTGAGTAAAGATATTAAGTGAGCTCTTTCACAATTGGCATCATTGATTTATTATACTGCTGATTTATGAAGTTGGCTGCTGAAATCTTAATCTGTGAGCTCCATCATAATTGGCATCATTTCTTGGTTGAAATTGCCAACATATCCCCCACTTTACCAATCACTACTTCCTTTTTTCATCAGATAAATACCAACAACAGCAACAACAACAACAATATGTGTTAAGCCTACAATGCAATATGGCTTCAATGGACAAAGCAGAGTGTAACCCCTTTTGAAAAATGCCGTGCTCAGTGCAAATTGGCTTCCTGAATTGACTTTGGGCTAGTGACAACCATTTTTGCAAACAGGACTGCATGTCATGAATGACATTTCAATGCTTGTATTGAAAACCCAAGAGTTGAACCCCAGCCCTCTGAAGGCGGATTGGCTCCCCAGGACGGTCCAGGACCTGCCAATCCGTTAAGCCACAGACTCAAATTAATCAGTTGCCCTGTGAACCGCCGGCCTAATACTGAGGATTTTCCAAAGGGTTGCCAGATTGCCCCCAGTCCAGAAAAAGTATTGCAATTGGCCAGCTCAGGTGACATAGTGAACAACAGCGGCAAAATAAAGCACTGCCACTTTGGCTCACCAGAGTATGCCCAACCAGGACCTGATGCCCTCCAGACCCCAAGCCAGAATCCATGCCACACCGGCAAACTGCCCCTGGATCTGAATCCTGCAAAAAACAAAGAAGCAAAATCACATGGTATAAAAATGCTGGCAGTATGGTGATGACCATATTGTCATTTTTGATAATAAAGTTTTATGAAAATTTGGTTCAAAAAAATCTTACCCTATCTAGTCTTAGTGATCTTCCATCTTAATTCCAGTCAAGTAGATCACCAGGCCGCCACCCTCTCCCGAGACCAATCTGCCAAATTGCCCCAGGCATTATACCGTCCCCCGGGAGCCCCCTTTGGACCTGTGCACTTTACAGAATACCCCCTCCCAACCTGGCCTATTCAGAGTTTGACTTGGAGACCATCCTCATTGCCAACCCCTTGGCCAGAACTAGAGAAACTAAATACATAGGACACAAAGGAAAGTGGTACAAAAGGCCGCCAAGATTTTTCAAAGACTAGTACAATTATCTGCCTGCCTACTTTGTTCCTATGACTCCTCCCTTAACCCCATGACCAGACCGCCCACTGGAACCTACCACCGCAGCTGAGACCACATCTACCCAACTTTTTGGAGTACTCTACATTACTTTGACATGCTTGGTGGATTCTGTGGTCCCCAACTACGGACCCTGGTCCTTACTTGGGCAATCTGTATCTTATATTATCAAGTTAGCACCCATTCTATGGTGGGCCCTACCTGCCGGCTCAGCCTCACCACACCCCAAGCCGCCCAATGCCTCTACCTACAACTGGCTTCCTGACACTACACGGCCAACATGGCTGGCTCTGAGTGTAGTACTTTTCCTAACTCAAAAGCTGGAGACTACCCTGACAAGGACTCCATATTTGAAGAGGTCCCTCCTATCAACAATGCCCACCAAAGTGGCAATTATTCTGGTGCTTAGCACCCCTTTCCTCAATGGCTCCCTTCCACTGGCGCACCTCCTGCTATCACATCTTCCATGCTTTGCGCCCACTGCAACTCAGACAAGATTCTCATGGATTATCCAGGACTGTTGAGCAAGTTTGGGGTCTTTCATCATGAGGAGACAATGTATAGCTTTTTCCAGGCCATGCACTCCAATGAAGATGCAATAACCCCCATCTGCACTGGAGAGCTCTACCATGGCTGCTACAATGCATCCTGTTTGGTCTCAGAGGTGCTCTTAGAACTGCAGTCAACTTTCTTGGCTCCCAGAAAGATCTCTGCTCAGCATGCTCATACCATTGCCATCTGCAATGAGTACATTAATGAGGTAGCTCAGGTTTAGCTCTTGAACTTGCCGCAGACCCTAGTTTCCACTTGACTTTGGACCTTTCAGTCCAAGCTAACACCAACTGTTGCTTCTCTTCCACGTTTAAGGCATTACTGCAGGCAGTAAGTACAGGTGACACCAGTTTTTATCTTCCCTTGGCTGCCTCAACTTTTCACTTCATGTGATATCCCCCAAAAGCTGTCAGCCTTGGTACTCTGGTTATTTCTTGGAGCACTATTGTGCTCTAGCCTACCAGCTCTGCCTCTTCCTGCCAATGACCTACTATTACATGGTGGACACCCTGATGGACTGTCTCTCAATTGGAGCTGCATTTTTGCTTGTGGTGGTTAGGATCATTTGGTGCCAGTCAGTCAGATCTGCCTTCCCCTTTGTAACTGGTTGTCTATGTCCCGCAACTTGCAGTTGACCTGGGCCCAAATGTTGGTGATCCTGGCCCACGTGCGCCAGCACCTGGACAACAACTGCTACATGATGCCTAGTAATTAATATTCAGTTCCCTGCCAAGCATCCCCACCTCGCCAACCGTCAGGCCTCTCCTCCCGCTATGTCTTCCGCTCAGCAGTGTAGAGGCTCCCCCAACGCAAGAGGCAACTCTCACTGAACCTGTGTCTGCAATAAACTTGGTGTGCTCCTCATTCTTTTTTATTGTTTATAGTTTTTTATTGTTTCTTATTTTTCTTTCTTATATTAAACTTTTAATTATTGTATTATTCTGTTTAATATAGTGCTTATAAAATATGATTGATTAGTGGAATTCATATTTTTGGGATTTGAATCTGGCGCCGCCGCAGCGCTTAACTTAAAAGTAAGGTGGCGTAAAAGATATTTGCAAGGCAGCACCTGTGAATTTTACTAGTTGGTGCCACGGCGCTTAAAAATAGGTAGTTCTGAAGTTGAATTCACCAAGTTTTGATAACCTTATTTGGATAACACACTTTTTTATTTTGATTCAAGATAGCGTTTTTGTGATGCAGTTTTTTGAGATGGCGTATTTAAGGGTATTTATTAAGTGTTTTTAAACTTAAAAATCTTATTTGGATAACACTTTTTTATTTTGATTCAAGATAGTGTTTTTATAATGCAATTTTTGAGATTCTGTATTAGAAACCAATATGTAAAAATTAACTATTTAATAATTTTTATTAAGCTTTTTTAATTTTACTGATGTAAATTCTGACACCATCTCAAAAAAACTTTGAGATGGCGCTTTTGAGATGGTGTGTCCTACCCAAATTGAGAGGATGGTTTGAGGATCTTGGCACCAACAGTGGTGTAACAGAAGATGGTGACAAAAATTGTCAAAAAGCAAATAAGTTGCAGGAGGAAATTTGAAGAAGGATTCACAGAGACCGGCATGTTAAGGGTGGGCCAGGGGGCCACCAAGGAGTCGACGGTGACCTTGACCAGGACAGAGGCCAAACGCTCAAGGATAGGGGCAAATAGCCCCAAATGTCCAAACATTTTTTGGGGAACTTTCTTTATTGAATGCAATAAAGCTATCTAGAAACTTATTTCTAGAGGGGGGTGAGGAAAGTTTTAAGGAGGTTTGGGATCTGGATTTTCACGGCTTCTGATTGTTGGCCAGAATATTTTCAGCGGTTAGGGAGTCTACCTTGGGAGTTGACTTGATGGTGTCATAATTCAGAAAAGGTTGGTGGCCAGCGGGTCGAGCACCTTCAATGCCAAATAATGAATAATGGTTAATCAAATTTTCAAAATTGATAGGCAGAAAGAATGAGAGATCTGGATTTTCAGAAAAAACTGAGCAACTCCTGCTCTAACCCATTTTTTTATTAACAACAACATTTAAGTTGTTTAACTTAGTCAAGGGCTTGGCAGCATTTACTGACTGGTTTCTGGTTCTGCAATAGTGTGCTATTCCTTCCATTTGGATTTCTACCGGAACCCATAATGCATGAAATTCCAATTGATGATAATAGAGATAATTGTACCACTACATACATTGGGCAGCACAAACACAAGATAACTGCATTCCTTTTTACCAATAAAAAATAGGGTTTGATATATTTGATATTAAAATAGCTTATTTTAATTGTTACCTTCCAAAAGAAAGGTAAGTACTAAAGGCTGTTATCAGATTATTAAACAAGTTGTATTAAGAGACCAGAGCTGCCCCAAAACACCATACTATTGGCTCTAATTATGACACTACTAATTGCAATTCAAAGTCTGACATACAAGTGAGATCAAAATGACTATCTGACTAGACTGTAACCTTAAAGCACGTTATATGAAAGTGGTTGATATAAATTGCTCTTTAAGCTATACTGGATACTCATTCAAATGAGCTAGGATGTAAAGGTGCATTGTAAATAGGCAAGGAGTTAAGACTGTACATAATTAGTGTTGTTTGATGACAGAAAGCCTTATGTTGTTTTGAAGAAATCTTAAGCTCTCCCCAATAAGTTACTGACAAGTAAACACTTATTTGAGAAATTTGTCTAAAGAGTGATGGTGTAGTTTAACACGGACTGCTTTGTTCGATAATAGGGGTGTGCCAGCAGAGAAATGACAGCATTCAACAAGCGAGGGAAGTTGATTGATTCTTCAAAGAAATACCCAGGGAATGCGGGGTTATCTAGGCTGACAATTGTATCATAAATGATCTAGTTTGAATGTTATCAAAGTAAATGCTAAAATACCTGCGAGTTGACAGAATTAAAAGCTGGACTATGTAGGAAGATAGCATCAAAATATACTTCTGAGCTTCCGCCCAAATACTAGAAATTATTTGTTAATCAGCAGAAAAGAAAAAGACCTTTTACTTCGTTGAAAGTCTTCGTTGGGATACCCTGCCTTCCGTAGATAAATATTATCCGAGTAGGCCCTGGAGAGGCCTTACCAGATTCCGAGGCACTACAATTTTAGTGAGTGATTTGTTGGGTTGACGGCTTACATTGAATTACGAAGATGATCGAAATCTATAATAAGTGTTTGAGAAATATACAACAAGGTTTTTCTAGAACTGAAGGGATGGCATATTATATATACAGCGAATAAGAAAGGCTGTCGTTTAAATAAAATGAGTTATTTTCTCGTATATTTGGTTTAGATCAGTAAGTAATGGCCAACATAAAATGTTTCTTTTTAAATGAGTTCTAGTAAAAATTCAAATTTTACATTAGCCGATATTTTACTTACTATGTTTGCAGATAGAAAGGCTCAATATAAGATAATTAAACGTATATAAGAAAACATTGAATGGAAGCTGGTGCGAATGGTTTAAAAACATCGCCAAGTGAAACAAGAACACTTCATTTTACCAAATCCTCCATGTTGAATAGTGTCACAAGCAAGTGAATTGATTGCTTCTTTGATGCGAGCAAAGTCTCGGGTTAAGTCAAGAGTCTATCCTTCTTAAACAAAGATGAATAAATTTGTAACTACCTTGACAACAGTCTCGCTCAAGAGCCAGATTCCAAATCGGTGCTTCTCCTGGATTTTTTGCTTCGCACTAACCAGCTCCAAAGTAAATCTTTTGACGGCATCTATCCAGGTTCTATGAGTCCTGGATGGTAAGCACATTACAAAACACTCTAATGCGACTTTACATTTTCTGATGCTCGGAGCTTTCTCGTTTTTTATTCGCCGAGCGAATATCTTGTGTGGAAATTAATCACCGCGTTTTTTAAAAAGAATACCCTGATAAAAATGGTTCTCTTTTAATTCAATGGAAGTGTCGATGCAAAATATCTGTTCCAGCAAAAAGTTAGGATCTTAAAGACTACCGGCAAGTACAATATTTTCGGGATTAGAGGAAGAGTTGATCCTGGAAATTGTACTAATTTTTCTCGTTGGTGGGAAGGTTATTATTAAAATTGTTCGACCCAAAGTTCATCTTTAAATTTGGATGTTTAATATAAATTAAGTATTTGAAGGTGTAACAAATGCTTCACTTTTGGCTACGTTAAAAGATTAATTTAATCAGTGGGGATTAGGGAAGTTTTTTAAAAAAATATTGCTAGCTTATGTAGGCCTCTGCAGCAGTAAGCTCAGATACTAAAATTTTCTTCGAGTTATTTGGATGACATTGATACTTCATGATTATTATCACTTGGATCTAGGGCTGCAGCGGATTAAAAACGTGATGATTACAGTGTGATAGCATTAACGTTGAATTCACCAATTCAACCAAATCGGTTAACGCTATTTGACCACTATAAAAGTGGGTCGACTTCAATTCAAATAAACTGTTCTTCAATCCCATGCATTATTTTTGGGTTTTCTATAGTTCACAACTACAAATTTTGGAGGTCGCAACCTTTCCACCTACTTGGATTTTTCTATTGCTTGTTGTTGTTTTGTGCCAGCTGTGATGGCACCCCCGCTGTTGTTTCTAAGCCTGTTGAGGCTACTCCTTCTTCGTCTGCTGCCAAGCCTCCCTCTGGGAATCTCCCCTTAGTCTCCTATTCTGAGCCGCCCTCTTCAATTAAGTTTTGGGCTGCTCAGAACGTGGGGCACTTTAGGAGGGAAGGTTATAAAGCCTGGATCCGCTCCTTTGAAGATGACTGTGTTGACTTTGGGTTATCTAACGCTGCCCGATTGAAGAAGGTAGGGTCTTTCTTGCGTGACAAGGCCCACCTTTGGCACCAAGACCACACCTTATCCAACTGGGAGGACTGGAAACAGAAGGCATGCATGCAGTTTGTCGGCCACAAACCTGACGCACACCACCGCCTTAACAAAGTCAAAATTTCCCAGTACAGTTCCATGCAAGACTTCATCATTGCAATTCAGGATGCAACTAATGCTGTCCTCTCTCAGCATGTCAAGTCTACTTCCAGCACTGATCATGCTGCAGCTATTGAAACCTTTCATAAGCTTATTGGGATCCCTACATTCAAAAATTCTCTCCCATCCCCTTACACTGCTCTTATCCACAAAAAGGAGCCTATCACCCTGGACGAAGCATTCTCTATTGTATGAAAGCAATATGATAACTATGTTGGCCATGAATTGAATAAGAATACCTGGGCCACCAGCATTTGGAATCCTTTTGTGTCTGAAATGAAGGCAAAGAAAGAGGCTGTGCTTGCTGAAACCATGGAGGCCAAGTTCAAAGAGTTGAGTGTCACAACATCTTCAATTACTCCCTCTCGGGGAATCAACACCCTGAGTAAATCACCAAACGGTTCACTGAATGGTTCACCGCCCAGTCAATGAACTGGTGGCACCATTATCAGTTAACCATATATGATGGGGATCACTCAATCCAGGTCCTAAATGGAACACAACTTGATTAAGCCTCATGACTCAAGAGGAACATTACTCAGATAAGCCCCATGACCTCCATGACGTACATGGACAGCATGTGGCTTGTCATGATACTATATATTATTCTATATTCATATCCAATAAAGTATCATTATCTTCTTAAATCTTCCCCTTATTTTGTTTATTATACTTCCCAGAAGTATAAACTTGACAGTGGTAGCACAGGTAGGTTATCCATACCTACCCAACTCAAAGGAAAAATTCTTCCCAAGAAAAGAACCCAAACAATGGTACTCCCTAACAGCTGGAGAGATTACAAAGTAGGACAAGACGTTCTTGCAGGCCTTGTCATCTACAATAACGTCATTATGCCCATTGATCAGTACAACACTCTCAAAGCCCACAGACTGTTGCCCACCACATCAACCACAACAGCGCCTCCGCAGCCTGAGATACCCAATATTGTGTTTCAACGCCTGCACACTGCTGAAATTAGCGCCTTTGCAGGACTACACCGCAAAAACGCCTCCCTTTGGATCAACAGTACACAAAGAAAGTTCAAACAAGTGGACTACCCTCAAAGACTCTGGGTCAGCAAAATTGCCCTTTACATCACAGGAACTGCTTTACGTTTTGTAACCAAATGGCTAGCCCAACACCCTGACCAGAAGGAGAATTGGGAAATGTTCAAGGCCGCATTCCTCAAAAAGTTCTCCACAAAGAACTCAGACGTAGTGACCATGACCAAGCTTTGAACCTTCAAAATGACAGGAACCATTGAAGAGTACATTATGGCATATGAAGGATTACACGACTGAGCACCCAACACCATCAACTTTGATGAACCTGGGTTGCGCCTAGACTTTTACAATGGCCTTCCCACACACATTAGATGTCAGTTTGACATGACTTGCTGCAAGAACCTCAAGGATGTATTCCTAGAGGGAAAGCGCGCAGCTCAGAAGTCCGACAATCTACAGGCCACCAACAAGCGCAAGGAAAACCCTGCAGCTAAGAGAGAGCCTCACCCCAATAAGCAAAACAACTGAGCCAACAGTACCCAACCTCAACACGGGAATCACACTGCACAAGCCAACCAGGCCAGCACTGAAGATACCAACAAGGAGGGAAAAGCTCAGGGGAGTGCTTAGGCAAGCCACCCTCCCCCACTTCACAAGAATCATACAGAGAACAGAACGTGGATTCAATCACCATGATCCAAGTACCCTCCAGCGATCCTCTACTGTTTGCTGCCCAAACTGGAAATAAACTCCTCACTTATCCTTTCCGCTTTTGCAGATACCAGGGCACAGCACTATTTGACTTTAGAGCAGATCAATCTCTCATCAACAAGAGTTTTGCAGACCTCATGAAGTTACCCACCACTTGAAGTAACATCAAGAGGGTCATCATGGACAACTGAAGCACACCAGTTACCCATGAGGCAAAACCTTTCTGTGCCCAAGTTGGAGATGTACAAACAACAATTAGCGGCCCTATCATACCAATCCCCAAATATGATGTCATAATTGGCCTAGACTGGATGAGAAAGACAAAACCTCATATTAACTGGGACAGTGCCACCCTCACCATACAGTGAGGAGAAGTCCACCATCATGTATACCCAACACATCTCGACACTCTCATGAGGGATCACATATCCATAAAAATTGTGGAAACAGGAGAAGAAACTGACCCCAGCAAAATCAATTGGAACACCTGTACGTATGAGGTTATCCACTTCAAAAACACGGAAACTCAACACACACAGACCCCCATTAGAGACCAGCTAGTCAGTGAATTCCCCTCCATATTCCAAGAGACACTGCCCAGGCTGCCCCCTGATTGGGGTATTCAACATGAGATTGACCTAAAAGGTAGCGTGCCTAAAGCGCAACCCATCTACTGCCTCACACCACAAAAAGACAACACCCTAAAAGCTTACCTTGACAAAGCACTTGAAAAGGCCTCATCAGACCCTCAAAATCACCTTTTGGTACCGCTGTCTTCTTTGTGGCAAAGTAAGACGGAGGACTCCGTCTGGTCACAGACTACAGGGCCCTCAACAAGGTCACAATTAAGAACAGGTATCCCCTGCCCCTCATTGATGACCTTTTTGATGCCCTGGGGGGTCACTAATATTCACAAAAATTGATTTAACAGCAGGTTACCACCAAATTTGCGTGAAACCTAAAGACATTCCAAAGATCACATTTCAAACAAAATATGGATTCTTTGAATGTGTTGTCCTCAATTTTGGCATGATGAACGCTCCTAGTACGTTTGTAACCTTCATGAATGAAGTCTTCAAGGAACACATTGGAAAAAGAGCAATCATCTACCTGGACAACATCATCATTTATAGTCCCAACCTGCAACAACCCTGGGAAGATGTCTGTGCAGTTCTCTGTACCCTGGAAGACAACCAACTGATTGCCAAGCCGTCCAAATGCGAGTTCTTCTCAACTGAACTTCCATTCCTTGGCCATATCATCAGCATGAATGGTATTAAACTGGATCCAGATAAGATACATGCTATAACAGAGATGCCAGCCCCAAGAAACAAGAGCAAACTCCGCATTTTCCTTGGAATGGTAGTCTACGTACGCAGGTTCATCCCAGACTGGGGCGCCCTAACAGCTCCCTTGTCAGCCATCACTAGGAAACAACCAAATTTGTCTGGACACCCTTACAAGATCAACATTTCTGCCAACTGAAGGAACACATGGTTACCGCCCCCATCCTACAATACCCAAACCATGAGGGTATCTATGAGCTAGAAACCAACGCCTCCAACTATGCCATAGGAGGAGTCCTCTATATCCAAACGGCCCAAAATGACTTTCTTCCTGTGGCATATGAATCAAGGAAGCTATCAGACGGCAAACAAAGATACCCCATACACAACAAGGAATTGGTGGCCATCATACACTGCCTCATGAAATTGCAATGCTGCCTGGAAGGAGCCCAGACGTTCAAGGTACTCACCAACCACAAGTTGTTGATATTCTTTAAAACACAACAACACCTGTCAAGGAGACAAGCCAAATGGATGAGTCTCATACAGAGATACCCCATGCAAATTGAATACAAGCCAGGCAGAGAGATGCTTAGTACAGACGCCCTATCAAGGCTATACAACAAGCGTGGTGTGGCAGGCGGGATGCCAAAAGAACAAAGCTGAGCTACGCCTGCTTTGCCCTTTTACGGCATCCCGCCTGGGTACGTGTCTAGGTATCCTAGATGCAGCCCCTTTTTGTTTTTTAAAATCAGTGACCTTCTAAAATCTTTATCTTATATTCTAGTTGGTAAAAGGAAAGATGTGTCAGGCTGGCTGCCAAAAAAGCAAAGCTGTGCTACACTCAGCTTCACTCTTTTACGGCAGCCCGCTGGTATGTGTTTCCAGTTAATTCTGGTAAAAACTATGATCAAAGAGGGGTGTGAAGTTATATTTTTGGATTTTAATTTTTGGCTTTTTAATGATCTTTACCATAAATCTTTTTAGTGAACCCCAGAGGTGATGGCAGCCTGCTAGTATGCCTTCCTGGTCTCATACCTAGTAAAAACCTGTTTAAAGATGCAGCCTCCTTATGGTTTCTTGGTAACAATTATTTAGATTTTTCAATTAAACATATCAGAAATCAATGAGTATATAAAGTTGAGCAGTGAGCAGGCTACCAAAAGAAAAAAGCTGTGCTAACTCAGCCTTATTATTCACAGCTTCACACTGTTATCTTTTTCTTCTTCCCTAGCAGAAATACCTTTTTGGTTTTCAGTATGTCTTTTTTAAATTTATTTACTATTCTGGCTGTTAAAAGATGATTTAATGATATCTAAAGCAATTTATTTAATATAAAAATGATAGCTTTATTATGATTGCTACTTTTAATTAGAGAAGTATGGTTGTATGCTTTGTAAATACTCTATTATACTATTATCAAGGCTTTATTAGAGGTCTATAACTTTTATTATGCTTATTTTTGACATTTAAGAGAATAGAGATTAATTAAAGTACTTTTAAGAGATTTTGAGATACACAGACAAACCCAAACATATAACACCAAGTTTTCTCACATAAAAATCAACAATTTATACATGTTAACAATAAAATTAGCCCACTTAAGATTTGTTTTGTGCATAACTTCTGTGTGTTCAGCACTTGGTTTTGGTTATCTATCTCAACAGCTCTGAAAGTACTGAATTTTTATCCACATAATGAAACTGCAGCCCTTTTAGATTCTTTATTTTCAGTATATATTTTGAACTCCAATTGAAATTATAATTCCTCAAATTAATAAAGATCAAGTACATGTTATATAAATCTCTTTGGTTTCTGAACTTTATTTTGTAGTTTATAAGCTTAATATATTCTTTTTGCAGAACACTTTTTTACTAAGATTTAGTCTTTATTTGTTAGTGACTGCATATTTTATTGATAACATATTGATCTTAATTTACTTATTAAATATAAGCTAAATTCTATGTGGTACTATGATTTTTGATATCATTATTTCCTATTTTTGATAAGATAGTGTCTAATTTTGTAGATCTTTTTAGTTATCTAATATGATGTTATTCTAGCTTCATAACATTTGATTTGATTGCATTTTATTTTATTTATGTGGGTTCAGTACCCTCTGGTAAGTTATATTGCTTTTGATTATAGTAAAATTATAAAATGAAACTACTATAATATGGTCTAAACTTGATTATTTATGAATTTCTAATAGATTTTTGTTATCTCAGAAAATTAATTATTTATAGTGGTCTTTTAAAAGAGGAACCCTCTAATTTTATGAGAAGAAGAAAGTTAAATGGTCTATAGTAGCTATTATATATGACATATTTGTCAGGATTGACAATTCTTTCCCTTCCTAGAAACCCAGGCCCAGGAGCAGGGATTGAACCCCAAACCTGGGTTCCTTTGGGCCGCCGGGCCTGTGGACTGCGGGACTGCCTGCCCGCGTTTTTCTGGGATTGAGCCCCCACAAGCTGATACCAAGTGTATTGACCCATGCGGTAAAAAGAGACAAACCAAAGGAATCATTGCACCAAATGGAGGATTAATCACCATGCTTAATGAAGGTACTAATCTGGCAACTATTAGCTTCATGAACTTGAAGTCTACGCCAGCAGCCAATCAAGAGCAAACCCAGGAAAGAGGCATGGGCCTGTGGCCCAGTCCCATGACCTTAACATCAGAGCAAGACAATCAAGCAGCCAAATTGAGATTCTTGACCAATGGAAGAACTCCCAGGCTGGGTGCCATTTTGCCGCCTTTGGACCCAAGCACCCAGTTCCCCCAGCCCTGGCCTTCCCAATGCCTTGATGGACCCCCCATAGAAAATGTTAAGTTTGGAGGGGGTATTATATAGACCCAAGGACCCCACACTCCAAACTTATTGCCATTTTTGAATAAAGATTATGTTAATTTGGCTTATAAAGCTATTACTGTGTTTTGTATTTGCTGTCTATCAGTTCAGCTCAAGATCTCCTGGCCCGCCTGCCCCTCTGCCTGCTGTTTTCTGTCCTCCTGGTGTACCCTTTGGACCCGTCCACTTTACCGACTACCCTCTGAAGTCTGAATACAAGGTATACACCCCAGAAAAGATACTCAAACTCAATCCCCTGGCCCGCATACAATCTGCTATTAGATACAACCAATAAGGCCTGTGGATATTTTCAACACCCAAGTTGTTCAGAGGAAAATTCAATTATCTCCCTGCTTACAACCTGTCCATGGAGCCACCTGTTACACCAAAACCCATGCCTGCTTCCGCACTCAACCTTCCAACCAACCATACTGGCAAGCTGTTTGGGATTGTGTACATCACCCTCACAGGGGTGATTGACACTATAATCCCGGCCGCCGGCCTGTGGTCTTTGGTGGGGAGGTCTGCCTTGTACCTTTTAAAGTTAGCTCCCCTCTTGTGGTGGGCATTACCCGTAAAAAACCCGGCCCAAGTTACCCCTGGAAACAACAGGCTGGCCGCCCAAGACTGGATATCTGACAATATTAATTAGTTTGTGTGGTGCTGGAGTTTTACAGATGAGGGTAAGAAAAATTATTATAAATGTTCTATTTGGGTGAATTTTTTTTAAGGAGAGACAGGGCTTTTTTTCACAGTTAGCCAAAACTTGACTGTAATCATTAAAATATGAAGATTAATTAAAAGTTTAATAAGAAAATTATAATTGCTTGGTTGAGAACTTAAAACTAAGTAACTTTAAAATATATTTTTTAATGTTTATTGATCATATAAAATAAGACATAACTTGATATTCAAAGATATAGATAATAAAAGTTTAAAGGAAGGCAAAGAGATTACCTAATTGTAAAAATCTGAATTTGGGTAAAAAAGAGTTAGTTAGATCAAAAAACTAAATTGGAGAAACAGTTTTTTGTTAAAATATCTGTTTACTCTAAAAATCTTACCCAAGCCAGGATCTGCTGTAGGCAGAAATCTGGGGCTTGAAATTAAGGTTAGTAAAAATTAGTGAAAAATGACTTACCAACCCCAAGATCTGCTGCATGGGGAAAGTTTGTGGGTTTTTTAAAAAAAGGTTAGTAATTTATCAAAAAGCTTACCTGGCCCAAGACTGGCTCTGGGATAAAAATCTGGGAGTCCCTAATCAAGTTTTGTAAATTTAGAAAAAAATGACTTGCCTAAATCAAGATCTGCTTGTGGGCAAAAGTCTGGTTTTTTAATCTAGGCTGGTAATTTAGTGAAAAAAAACTTACCACCCTAAGATCTACTGTAGACTAAGTCTATCTAAAAGGATTGAAGGTTAGTAGTTAATTAGGAAATGGTTAACTGATTATATGCAGCTTTAATTTAAAAAGATCTGAGAAACAAAACATTACTTACCAAGCCTTAATCTACTTCAGGGCAAAAATATGGTTCTAAAATCTAGGTTAGTAAAATTGATTTGCTAAAAATGAATTACCCACCCCAAGATCTGCTATGGACCAAGCTCATATAAAAGGATTTGAAAAAGGTTAGTAAATTTAATGTAAAGCCTACCTGAAATGCAGAATCAACTTGAATTTTGAATTGAATTAGTTTTTTAGAGTCATTACCTTTAAAAAGCAAAGTTAGCTTTGAAACTTTTAAAACTAAGCTTACCTTTTAATATCCTTGATCCACTACTGTAAATTCAGAACCTGAAAGTAAAAATGCAGGATTATCAAATCCTTGGTCCAAAATTTGAATCACTTTTGCGGGATGGCCTTTTTTAAATAAATTGATTTTTTGAGTATTTATTTGAATATTTGAAAATGCGGGAACTCATAGACACTTTGCAAAGTTCAAGTTGAGCTGCATATTTCCAATGGACAAAATGAATTTACTGGAATCAGATTTAAAGCATTCAAATCCATCAAAAATTTTCATTAAATTTACTATGTTTTTTGAAATTGCGGGATTGTCAAATCAAAGAACCAAATTTCAAATCACTTTCGAATGGCACTAGTAAACTCAGATATTAATTGTGGGAACTGGAATCCAAATTTAATGTACAGTAAGCACACTAGGAAACACCAACCCAAATCAAGAAGATCTACCACAACTAAAACCAAATGAAAAATTCAATCTCAACAACCATTTTTAGACATAATAAGTGATTAAACTTTAAAATCATCCAAACCCAGAAAGTATACAATATTATTAACTTCAAATCACAGATATAGAAACTCTGCTACTATTCAAGGCTATATCAAGAGAAAACAACTTCCCACAACTAAACCAATAACTCCAAATAAATACATATTTAATCTAAGATATATTTATTTTATTTTATTTTTATGGACCGTCAATCACCTTCCCAACCCGCTCCTGCACCAGCCTGCAGGGCAGCCTGTCCACAAGGGCGTCCCAGAGGGTCCAAGAACAGACCCAGAACCCAACTTGAAGGGAGTCATACCAATACACAGGCCTCCCAAGGTGTCATTGCCAGCCAACCACCTCCCGCATCCCAGGCCCAATCAACCAGCTTGAATCCCAGGCAGAAGCCACTCTCAAGGCCTGCTATCAAAGTCTCCTACACCAGGGTCACTGGGAACACTGAGGTTACTTACACCTCCACTGTGTACCCAGTTGTCACCCAGCCCTGCACTCTTGACCCAAGAGTTGCCACTTCCTGCCCCTGCGTCTTTGACACCACCTACTAGCCATTGGCAGCCACTGTTGAGCCATCTGCGCCTATTGCATATTCAACTATTGACGGTGCCACTGCAAGAAAGCGTGATCCCACCTTCTACACAAAGGTCCCTGTCCCCTGTGTCAAGCCTGCTAGCCAGGATGCCGTGGTACTTGCCAAGGGCCGGCGTCGGTTGACAGATAGTGAGCATGAAGCTCTCCTCAACTGCTTGAATGGGGGAATGGCAGTTTGGGATATTGCATTCCAATTTGGTGTCACAGCCAGATACATTGCTGACATCAACACCAAGTATGGAAATACTGGGAAAATTGCCAAATCCACCAAGGCAAAAAGACAGCCCAAACTCCTTCAGCCTATTCACATTGACGCAATCAAGCAGTGGGTAGCCAAGGATTGCCACCTGGACACACTTGCTGTCCAATCAATGCTTGCCACGGAGTTCAGGCTTTCTGATTCCAAAGCCTTTGTCTACAAAACAATGGTTTATTTGGGCTTATTTTGGAAGGTGCTCGGAGTTTCTCTGTACAATAGGAATAGTGAAAAGATCATTGAGGATTGACGCATTTATGCCAAGACATATCTGGCACTAAAGGAGACTGGGAATGTCCAGTTCTTCTATATCAACAAATTGTTGTTTTACTCCTCACTCAGGTCTAGGCATGGGTGGGTTGAGAAGAGGTCCAAGGACGGCATAGCCCATTGTGCAGCTGTCCATTCCCAGACCTATTCCATGGTTGCGCTTCTTGGTCCTTGCAGGTTGGACCCGTATCAGATGATTAAAGGCTCCCATAACATTGGGACCTTTCTCAATTTTTGCTGAGCCGTCAAGGAGTATATGCAGAAAAATTACAGCAGCACAACCAACGTTGTTGTGCTTGATAATGTCAGGCTCCACAAAGTGGATCTGGTTGTGTCCAAATTCCCCCCATCAACAAAAACAACCACACCTCCAGCCACCAACTTACTGATTGTCCAATGAGACTTCTCTTCCTCCTGCCATATTCCCCATTCCTGAATCCAATCAAGGAGGTGTTTGGTTGGATCAAGAATAAGGTTAAACAAGGCCTTCCTCAGGACACTGAGGATCTATTCAATATTCTTGAGATCAGCCAATTTGCAATGCCACCCAATGTGGTGGCAGCTTTCTATGAGCACTCAGAATCCTTCCTTCCAAAAGCCCTGGCCTCCAAGCCAATCAGATAAATGGGTGCTCTGGGTTTTATTTATTTTTATTTTTATTTATTTTGTTTTTATTAGGACTCAAAAATTATTATTTATATATAATAATGTGACGTTTGATTGTATTATAGACATATAAGAATACATAGAAAAGGTAAGTAAAATTTATTATACTAGGTATGAAGAATATATTTTTATTATAATGCATTGAATATTATATTGACTGTTGCGCTAACAAATGAATAAATTAAAAAAAGATAGAAATAGAATTATTTTATTTAAATAATTGTTAATTGTTGATGGTACTTTGGCTTTTTTAAGCCACAAATTGGACCTTGCATGTCATTATCTGATCCTTGTTAATTCAGTGCCACTATAGCCACATGACACGTAACCAATGATTTTTATATAATCCTTATTAATTTGTACTTAGGACACAGTTCAAGTATATTGAATATGTGTATCAAATCATATTACAAGGGAAAGGTAATTTGAGTTGTAAACAATTATTTGTTTAGAACAATAGTGGAGTGGGCCGCATGATGCAGATAAGTTCAATTCTCCATGTTTATCTTTGTGATAAATGGACCCATACTTGGCAAGTAGTAAATAAAAACATTTTTAATTCTTTTTTATTTGACGTATTGGTAACTATAACTAAAGACTTTTAATAAATTTAGATATATTAATATTATAATTTAGACACTAAAATAAAAATAAAAATATTAAAATTAAAATATTAATTATAAATCTTAAAAGTTAAATATTTAAGTTTTAATAATCAATATATAACAATTTTATTAGATTGTGATTTATTCAATATCAAAATATTTGATATTAAATATGTCAATATTAAAGATTTTAACAGTGAATATTTTAATATCAAAATTTTAATGTTAAATATTTCACAATTAAAATTTTACCAGTAAAATTTTAATAGTGAAGTATTTGGTATTAAAATTTTAATATTTAAAATAAAAAAATAAAAAATAAAATAAAAATTTTAAGTTTCAAGGGAAAATATTTATTGGGGGGATGCTAATTGCAAAGGGAATGTGATTATTCTGGGGAATTATACCCTGAAATTAAATTTTCAGCTAATGCATCTAATTGAATCTTTGTACTCTTCTGTATGTGATGGACAACCCTGGATGTGATTGCTAGAGGGATGGCGCCTTGTACCCCAGTGGTTGCTGATTGTTTGATAAAAGGCAAGCAGGTGAGCAAATTGACTAGTAGGTTTTTTTGGGGGAGGCACGTAGTACCCAAATAGTATTGCCAATGCAAATGAATCATATAAGACATGCTCAACTGTCCTGTATCCCTGTGGTGTTTTCTGGTGGTTGAGGGCTACGCGGCAAATGTCCATTTGAATAGGTACATTCTCCAACTTTTTGACATTGGTTTTTAATATGCAGTGGAGGAGGATTCCCAAGTATACCGCAACGTGGATTCTTTGCAAGGTATACTTTTCCAAGAACATGCATAATTTTTTGAATGTTTGCACTAATCTATTAATTTAGGACGTTTGGTTGAACTTGAAGAGGGTTCCGGGGGGCGCCTGACTTGAATCAGCCCCCCAGGCCTTGGCAAATAAAATAAATAAAGGTTTAAAATTATTCACAAGGACTGCATCCCCAACTTTTATTTGATAGTACCTTAAATACTTCATTAAAAATTGCAGATTTCAAATATTCATTTCCTATTTGAAAGTCAGTTTTTATTAATTTTTTTCATATTTGTTGATGTTTGTGAAATGGAATTGTTGAATGCTTTTGTATATGTATTCATCAAAGTTCAGTTTGATATCCCTGCAAATTTCATTCATTTCTTTGATTTTGATATTTGATCCTAGTTCATATACTTCCCTTATCCATGATGAGCACCCCACAGGTGGTGAATATTCCCTATCTTGAGCTTCAATATTAAAAAAATTATTCATATTCTACTGAATTATTTTATTTATTTGGTTTTTATTTATTTGCTTTACAGGGGCCACCAGTGTATGGTAACCCCCGTATAACCAACTTGGTGTATAAGCCGCCACTTCTGCGACCTCATCCCCATTCCTGGTGATGACTAAAATAAATATAAGTAAAACATAAAAAGACTTACTAATTGTTTCCCCTGTGGCCCCCTCAGCCACAGGCGCCACTTTGGCAAACTTCATGAGTGTTCAATGCTCTTCATTAATTTTTCTAGGCTTAATTTTTCTTATACTTCTTGCTACTTGTGCTTCTTCTTGGTTTTCATTTGATAAAGCTTCTGTATTTCTTGAGGCGTTTCTGCTTCTTGCTTGTATTTCATTTTTATCTGTTTCCATTTGGTCGGTTTCCTCTTCATTGGTGTTGATTTCCTTTTGAATTTCTGTTCCTTCAATTAGTTTGATCTTATTGTTTTCTTTGGCCCCCTGCCAGAAATCCCACAAATTGTAGGCCGTGTTGTTGAACTTTAGACTTGATAAAATTGTTCCTTGTAGATTAAGTAATTTTTCTTTATTCTTTTCATCTATAATATTTCACAATTTATCCCGAGCATCTTCATTTGACTGGATTAGTGGCTGGCCCTTGTTACCCAGCTTCCCTGTCACTATTCCCCTGATATTTCTTTCTATCTCAACAACCTTTTGCAGGTGTGCTTCTAATTTGTTGATCAAGTTATAGATTGTTGACATATTGTTTGAATTCCATCAAAAAAACTGGTTTTTATAGTACTATCTTCAACGTATACATATTTTACATCATCATTAATAAATTAAAGACAATAAACGTAAATATTGCATTAGAATATAGCAATTGGACGTCAACTCTTGATATTTTGATATTATATGCATAACTCAATGCATTTATTTAATGAAATTCATTGTAAACTTGGCCTTTTTCATTGTAATTTATTGAAAGGGACTGTGTTTATATTAGAGAGCCATTAACGCTTAGTACAAATATTGATACATAGTGCATTTTACAGCCTGTATATTTACCTATTGGTAATAATTCTGTAAACTTTTCAGTTGGATTTTACAAGGCAATAATAATTTAATGTGTTATAAATGACAGTGAACTGTAATTTATAACACATTACATTATTATTACCTCTTAAAATCCAACAAAAAAGTTTATAGAATTATTACCAATAGGTAAATATACAGGCTGTAAAATGCACTATGTATCAATATTTGTACTAAGTGTTAATGGCTCTCTAATATAAACACAGTTTATTTAAATAAATTACAATGAAAAAGGCCAATTTTACAATGGATTTTATTAAACAAAATGCATTGAGTTATGCATATAATATCAAAATATCAAGAGTTTACGTCTAATTGCAATATTTTAATCCAATATTAACGTTTATTGTATTAAATTTATTACTGATGATGAAAAATATGTATGCTTATAATTTTAAGCTATTTGTAAAATGTACAACATTGTATTGATTATGGGAAATGTCAATAATGTAAAAAGAAAGTATTATTAATTATGAATTGAAAGAGAGATATCAATTTTAATAAGTTATCACAAAGAAAAGATTTATTTACTGATCAAAGGACGTGAAGAGAAGGGAATGGGCGGAATGGACATTGCCTTCATCTGCGCCTATGAAAGAGACGACATTAGAGATAGTGGTTAGGGAATGGGTGGTTGCTTGGGACTCAGGGTTGGAAGGCGGGTGGCTTGATCTTGATGAGGGGTTGGTGAGGCAGGGTTTGTTGACTGGGAAGGGGCAGCAAGAGCTGATTGCTTCAATTGCTCAAATCCTTCTTCTGTCACATATACTGGCTTGACAAAACAGATGGACTGGCGTGGGGGAAGACAGGGGTCCTTTCTGGACTTATCACTATCACTTGCATAGAAGATGATGAGATCAAATAAGTCCTGGACAGACGCAGAAGGGAAAAGCTCATACCCCATATCAATTTGGGTGCATAGTTTGTTGTAGGTGGCAGGCTTCAAGCGCCTGAGGGCAGAACCAAAATTGTAGAGACATACATCTGCCAGATGCATGTTGGCATAGTTGATGGGGTAGAACCAGCAGGTATGCCCCACAGCCCTGATTTCATGGGTAGCCCATTCCTGCTGCTTCATCTCTGCACTCAGTACAACTGTGTGCATGGTGTTTTGGGCGGCCCACTCCTCCAGCATGGCCTTGAGCTCCGTCTGGTAGGCATACCCATCTGCAGAGTTCAATATTGCCAAGAAATAATTGACGCCCAATGGGGAAACTGCCAATAAAATTCTGACAAAAAAATACAAGATTGGGCCGCACTTGTACACGTCAGACTGGATATACTTCTCTCTAAAGTCTTGGATAGTTATAGATATCTTAGCATACAACAGGAAGATTACATCATTACAGGCCCTCATTGCCCTTCCTTTGATAAAATTAATAATAGTTGAATTGTAAGGGTCAGTGTCCATCAAACTGGGGCCACTGAGAACTTAATTGGACAATATTCTAGCAGCAACCACAACTCCGTGCATCCACAAATTCACTGTTCTTTTGTTAGTGAAGATGCTGTGGAGTCCCAATTGGAGACGTACCTAGACCAGGGGCATCCACAAGTCACATTCCATAATGGCCATCATAAGGGGATGGGCTGTGTCACCTTTGGTTGAAGTACAGGCACCAGTCAGGGTCTTCTTGGTAGGGGGCCACAGTTGGCGTGGGCTCCCAGGGTTGCAGCCACAGTGGACTTTGCAAACCCCATTGCGGCCGCAATTTCCCCAAGTGACATAAGCTTCCCTTGCTTTTAAACCATTTTGAGAACAATCTCTGGAGTGATTAGTTTTCTTTTGCATCTTACAGGCTGATTGGCTGGGGGAGGGATATGTCCATCTTATGAACTGGTCAATGATATCTGATTGGCTGTTTCAGGGTCCTGGGCTCTCTGGGTGACCCCATGGCTAAAATGGCTGGTTCCAGATGCCATTGCTGATAAGGGATTTGGGTTAGCAGCTGCTTGTGGGTCATGGGCAAACAGGGCCATGCTTGAGGACGCAGGAGAAAGAGCAGACTCCTGGGTGGGGCTTGCAGAGGGGCCTGCAGGTTGGGAGTGGCCATAGACAGAGGATTCACCGTTAAGAGACCCAGTGTAGCCCTGCATAATTTTGTCAAGGCCAGGGAACAGCTTGTTGACTTGGTTGTTGTTGAAAGAAGACATAATAAAAATTTTATTATAATTTTAAACTCAAAAAAAGACATGTACATTTTAGTCAATTTTATTATTAAGTATGTTAATTTTGTGAATATTACAATCTAAATTTTAGCCAACCTAAAATGGAATAGGGTAATTTTTGAGAATGCCTATGATTCCTAAAAGAATCAGCACAAATCTACTCTAGATCCTTTGGCATCCTTTTTGAGACACCCATAAATTATATTTATTTTAAATTCCTTGCAATTATGATTTGAAACTTGGTTCTTGGATTTGACAATCCCGCAATTTCAGATTTGTTAAGTTTTACATGATGTCTATGATTTGTTTGAAATACAGGAAATCTCAAATTGTACATTAGAATCCCGCATTTCTGATTCATGTATCCCACATTTGTTTATTGTGTTTTGTCTTTTGTTAGTTGAGTTATCTGCTCAAGAGATTCAAAAATTTCCAATTTAGATAAACCAAAAAAATTCAAATTAAACGTTTAATTTTATTTAATATTTTACTTTTCACTCAGCTGAGTTGCCCGCAAAAGTGATTTGAAATTTGGACCAAGGATTTGAAAATCCCGCATTTTTAATTTTAGGTTCTGAATTTAAAGTATGCTTAAAACAGTTAGTATTATATGTATATTTCAAAGCTTACATTTGATTTGAAGTGCATATATAAAAGTTAAAGTGAAAAAGTTAATATTGTGTTTAGTGAAGGCTTACCTTGGCTTAGTAAATCTAATCTTAACTGTTTGGCAGAGAAATAGATGGGATTGACCAATAACAGTTGATGAAAGCATTCTAAGATCCAATCATTATTAGTAAAGTATTATATCATTTTTAACTCTCTTACCTTTTAGGCAAACAGGACTAAATTAAGTCCATATATATATTCACTTTTATTAACACTGCCACAGGTAGGGATGCCGTGAGATACTTTGAAGTGTCTAACAACCCCTTCAAGCGGCAGTGTTATACAGCAAACCAAACTGAAATTTAAGCACTTTGTATTTGTTGTCAGCCACTATTGGACTTAAAAATAGGTAAGTTCTTCCAACTAAAACATATGTAAATAATTTTTCCTACAACTCAAGAGGTTATATATGATCACTCAATCAGTTTGTGCAATGGATTGTAATCAAGAATGATACCAAGGTATCTAAAATAAGACACAAGATCTGAAACTTAAAATTTAAAAATATTGTGTTGGGTGCTTAATTTGCATAAAATATGGGGAAATGGGTGGAAACTATTTTGGGTGTTCTAAAATGGGTGTTGTAAAAACAAAAACAACTAATTAAGAAATAAAAAATCTATAATTGGTATATTGGGTGGGGAAAATATTAATCAAATATCCATATTCAGATAAAAAGCAAAAATTAAAATTAGGGAGTAACTTAATTGAGCTTTATTTAATATTTTATTAAATTTTAAAATGGAAGGAACACAACAACAGAGTACCAATGCACCTGTTGTGCACTGCAGTTGTGGTTGCCCCCGCGGGTCAAAGAATAGAGTTAGTGCAACACAAGTGCCTGCTCAGGAGGGAGGCAGAAGAGGAGAGTTCCATTATGACGCTGCACTGACACAGCTGGTTCAAGGAGCACAAGCTGCTAGGGTGCAGAGCATAAACCCTTGGGTCCCCAAGCTGACCCAGAAGCCCACTAAGGTTACCTTCACAAAAACGGTTAGAGACAAGGAGGTAGAACTTACTTTGTATGTGTTTGACACTGTGTACTGGCAAGAGTCGGTCCTGTCAGCCATGCTGGAGAAGGTGAAGCCTGTACTTGATACTAGCTATGAGCCATACATCAGCAATGGCAATCAGGAGGACAACAAGGAGCCCGAGTTCTTTCAAACTGATGAGGGACAACTGGTGCGCAAGAAAGTTGCAGCCTTCTACAACAAGGTGCCTATGCCCTGTGCCTTGCCCAATGCCAATGAGTCAATCCCCACTGCTAAAAAGCCCGCTCAGAAGCGCATCCCCAACATCAAACGCATCATCTTGCTTAATCTAATACGCGAATCAGGTAATTACAAGATGGCTGTGGCCATTGTTGGAGTGGATCCCAAGTACACCTCAAAGACCTTCAACAGGTCCTCAACACGGGTTGAGTCCTTGCCGCGGAGAAATCCTTGCATGTGTCAACCATGCTCACAAAGGAGCCCAAATGGGCAATCTGCCAGTGGATCACCCGGGACTGCCATCTTGAACTGGCAAATATACAGGCCATGGGCAAATATACTTTGGGGTTGAGGCCTTGATTTCCTTTTACTAACATCTGCTCAAGGGAATGTGCTTTTCCTTGAAAAAGCTTGGGGTATCCCCCTACAATCAGAATAGCCCAGCCAACATTGACATCCGGAAAAAATACGCAGATGCATACACTGCTCTCAAAGCCAAGGGGACAGTCAAATTCTACTACATTGACAAATCATCATTTGCCTTGTCAATGTGCAATGGGTATGTCCCCAAAAGCTCAAATGACGGGATGGCTTGGTGTGCTGCAGTCTGCGCCACAGCCTATTTGATGGTGGCTCTCCTTGGTCCAAAGGGGGTCAAGCTCTATCAAATGATACTAGGCTCCCACAACAGCCGTATCTTTCTATCATTCCTCTAATTGGTCCAGGAGCACCTGAGGAGCACCTTAGGCGCACAAGCCTGGGCTTCACCAACGTAATTGTGCTGGACAATGTTGGTCTCCATAAGGTGGCTGATATTCTTGAGGAATTCCCTATGATTGACACTAGCACCGCAGTGGGCCCCCAGAAAATGGCCACGGCAAATTTGCGCCTTCTCTTCCTCCTTGCCTATTTGCTCTTCCTAAATCTCATTGAGGAAGTCTTTGGGTGGCTCAAGCAAGTTGTCAAACAAGGAACACCAACTGGGACAGAGGACCTTTTTGATTTTCTGCAGGCAGGTATCCACACCCTCCCAGCTGAGACCGTGGCCAAATTCTATGGCCACACTGATTCATTCATCCCTGTGTGCCTAGCCAAACAGCCAATCAATTAAAGGATTAGCTTGTCCAACTTTTTTATATTCTCTAATTTACTATTTAAGATTTATTAATTATCATTTTGCATTTACAATCTTCTAAGCCCACAATCACATTTGGCAAGACCATCAATGGGTAAGTAAGTAATTTGTTTATTTTATATTATATTTTTTATTATGCCATCTAAGGTTATCCCAAACACTCAATACTGGATTACGTGAATATATTTATATCACTTTTGTCAAATAAATATAAAAATCAAATTAAAAAAGTTAAATGTAAAGTGTACAAATTAGAAGTATATTTTATTAACATATATTATTATGTGTTTATTAAGACCTTCCCTGGGATATATTTTGCAAATCTTGTTTGCTAAAATAAGACTTAAAAAATTATTTATAATAAAAATAATGTAGAGTATAAAAATGTTTATTGATATAGAGAAAAAATTAAGAGCACCTATAATGGGTTTGGCGGTATGTACCCACCATGCAATGGAGGTGGCGCACAACCTCCACCGCCACACTGTGGACAGTGGATACACCCTGGTTAAAATACTTCTGCCTGCTGATGAAAGGGAGTACACTCAGGTGGGAGTGAAGCAGCAGCTTCTCTGGCAGGGCTGCAAACCTGTAAATTCCAGCCAGGACCAAGACGTCCTGGATAACGTGGTCCACCAAGTTGTATCAGGGGGGACTTTCTTCCCATCCAGGGAGAGCCAGGCCTTGTTGATCCCAAGAAGGACCCTATTTATGTCTTCTACAGACGTGTCCATCTCAAAGTAGAAGAGGAACCCCAGGTAAACAACAAGGTGAAGCCTTTGCTCAGCAAAGGCTTCTGTAAACTCACAGAGATTATTATACACAGTACTAATCTTCTTCTTGTTCTTTGTCTTGGCAAACATGAGCTCCATTGCCAGAGGGACCCCTGTCTTGTTGGCACTCCAGGCCAGCCCAAAGCCCGCCAGGAGGATTTTTGTCTTCTTTACAGCTGTTGTGTCTGCAACAGCCAGTTTTAACACCGCACACCCAAAGTTTTCTGCTGGGTAAGAGATGGTATGCTCTACCAGGAAGCAGAAGTTGGCAGTTGCATGGGCCCAGCCCATCTCCTGTACATTCTTGAATAGAAAGTCTCCAGGACGTCCCAAACAAGCTCAATGGAGTTTACTGTGTAAACTCCATTGAGGGATACCAAGTCCAGGCAGACCAATTTGGCATCCTTGTAGGCAGTAACTGCCCACTTGGATCCCCCTTGGTGTGCTTCAGCCCAGCTAGTGTATCCCTTGTCATTGAAAAAGTACCATAGACCCTGTCTTCAAGCTCCCGCAAGACAGGGGGAACAGATAGAGCTGTTTGGCCACATGATTGGCGTAGTTGGCATAAAACGTGGTGGAGACAAAAGGAACCAGGACCCAGCAGAGTTCACTGTCAATGTTTTCTACCAAAAAAGGTAAGTATTTTGAAATTTTTATTAATTATAATTTTTTGTGTACCTTTGCAGGTTTCCTCCTTACCTGCGGCTTTGGCAGGCTTTGCCATTCTTTGCGCAAGCAGTTGCGTGGGCAATTCTTTATCTTCTGTCCTACCTGCTTAGTAGGTTTTAGGTGGGCATACATTTCAGGGTCATCAGTCCAGACAGACAGCGCAGAGAGGGCAAAGGACTTGAATTGCAAGCTCTCAACTGCCGTCTTCTGAATGTTTAGTAAGCACTCAATTGTCTTCTCAGGGGTGTTTGGTATTTTAGTCATAAGGGCCTTTGTGGACACCTTGTCTATTTTGTCTCCGTCAAGGATGGCAGCCTTGACTTTTGCTTTGACCTTGCGGTCAATTTCCTTGATCTTAGCAATTGCTGAGTCCAGATCCTTCAAAAGCTTTTCAATTTTTCTCATATGATTTTTTACTAACCTTTGCATATGTTTTTATTTATTTCACCCCAATAAACTCTATGTTATTCTGATATTATTGGCTCTTTGTTTACCCCTGTTTATTTTCCCATTTACTACAATCTCCCATCTTTTCACCCATTGTGTATATGTTTTATGTTTATCTTGATATGTGCTGTTTGCTTTGTGTTTTGCATTTCTTTCATAATTTATGTATTGTATTAACTCTTCACATAGTCCTTGTGAAAATATTAACAATTTGGAGATCAGATGAGTTTAAATTAGAAAATTATGTGTTTATTTTGTTAATAAAAGTTGTTGCTGATCCAAATTCAAAACATTAATGATAAACTTTAAACCAATCAGGAACCAAGTGAGAAAGTGATTGTTTTGACATAAAGGGTCATTCAATAATTTTTTATGATGGGCACTAATTAATATTATTGGCTGGTTGTTTTGCCATTGTGTGACATTGCCGCTGTGGCAAGTTGTTGATGGACTAGTGCTTAATCAGCTGCTGGGTTAGCACTAGTCCACAAAAAACTTGCCACAGTGGCAATGGCACACAATGGCAAAACAATCAGCCAATAAGATTAATTAGTGCACATGCATCAAAGAATTATTGAATGACCCTTTATGCCACAACAATCACTTTCTCACTTGGCTCCTTATTGGCTTAAAGTTTAATGTTAAGGTTTTGAATGTGGATCAGCAACAACTTCTCTAAACACAATAAACATATAATTTTCTAATTTAAAGTTAGTTAATCACCAAATTGTTTTTAATATTTTAACAGGGGCTGTTTAAAGATCTAAAAATAACTGTTTTTTGATCTAGATATATGGAATAGTAAACATGATTTACAGTAATAAACTGATCATAAAGAATAAAATCAACTAAAAACAAAGAGAAAACAACAATTGAAATTCTGGATAAAAATAATATAAATAAAAAAGGTTTAGTGGAAAGAAGTTTATATGGGAGGCAAAGAGTGATGACTATTAGGCAGAACAGTTTGGGAGAGAAGGTGTTAAAGTGGTGCTGGCCTGGGAGGTCTGGGATGATGCAGGAGGGGCTGGCAGGTGGGAGTGGCAGGGGTAGACCCAATTGGATTAATTGTGATGGCTGCCATATAATGCTTGTTATATTCCTTGTCCAACATTGGCTAGATTGGTTTGTAGACAGCTGTGGCGCAGGGTGGAAAAATATTTTCCTTGAATGATTGGTTGCCCATATTCACATGAAACCCATTTGTGCAAACAATTTGACCACCATTTTGCAACCAAAGAGAGAATAATGGTCCAGGACTCTGAGATAAAGTTCATTGAAAGCCTGTGGGCTGCACTCCTGGACTGTGTCTCCAATATTAAAGAACACAACATTGGCTATATGGATGTCTGTGTGGCCAGCTGATTACACTGAGGCCTGGTGCCTGAGTCCTTGGTTTGACTTGAGGATGGTGGAGCTACCCTCCATATGGCGGCACAAGAAAACTGATAGATGAAATTTGTTCTATCCCAGGAGTCCAGCAATTCACTGGGGATATGGCTATAATAATAGCCATTGGTGTAATAAGGGTTTGTCTAATATTAGATAAACCCCTTTTCAAAAACAACCAGAAATGCACCAATAAAAGTCCCCCCTTGACCTTCTTCCTTCTTTTTTCTTGGTGGATTTCCCTTGTTCACCAAAATTATCAAAAGCAATTGATAACCTGTAATAAGAGATGAACATGATGTCATCTGAAAAACTTGTTAGGCATTGTACCAGAGTAGATTCAATGGCAAGATCATATGGGGAATCCTCAAGCCATCCCATTGGTTGCCACCAAAATTGATCAGCACCATGATTGAAGCCCTTTTACTGTGTATCTGTCAGGAACATCCTGAAATAAATCATGTTTCAACTGAGGTACCATGTTGGGGAAAAATAGGAGATTCCACTGTCAAGGATTCACAGTTTGATGTGGATTTCCCCCCATTAATTGGGGAAAATAAAAATAAAATAAAAGTCAAAATGGGGCTTGGCCAACACTGGATTAATTTATTATCTGAGCAGGCGCCTGGCACACCCGCCAGCCTCCCACCTGCCAGCCAGTCACCTTCTAGCCCAGCCAGCCGCTCACCTGCTTGCTCCCTGGGTCCCAGCCTGGAACCAGCGGGCCTGCTGCAGCCGTGCAGGCGCCCACCACGCTCACCAGCACCCTCTGCCAACTGCTAGCCACCCACCCAGGTCCCAGTCCCTACTCTCCAGCCAATCAGAAACTCTCACCCAATGCAACCAATCAAATAAGTTCCTGGTAAAAGGGCCTGGTTTAAGAATTATTCCTGCCCAACAGAAGAAAGCCAAACCTAAGTTCTACATGTGACCCACAATTCTACCCAGAGCCAATAATTTTCTGAGTCCCAAGCCACAAGGTTGAGTCCAGACTCCAACCAAACCATATTTAACAAGACAAAAATAGATCTTAAAGACCTCATGAATTGCCATAGCCACATGACCCCATGCCCAGGAAAGATCATTGGCCCCAGTGAAAATTGGCCAAACCCATAACAGATAACAGAAGAAGAAGAGTTTGGCCATCTTCCCAAAAACTTACTGCCATTCCTAGCTTCAAAGCTTTTGGGATCCCCCATCTCCTGCTTTCCACTCCCATCTGCAAATCTTTGCATAGTGGGAAGCACTATAAATAAAGGATCCCTCCTCATTAATAGCTTGTGCTATTATTGAGTCTGATACCTTCAATAAAGCTAAATTCAACTCTCAACTTCCAAGTCAACTCTTAGTTAGTTAGACCCAGCCAACCTCCCTCCAATCCAAGGAAGATAAATTACCTCATCTTCACAGCTGTGCTCACAGCTTGCCTTGAAATTGGGGGATATCAACAGGGACCAGAATTATTTGGACCTTCACCAGGAGGGTTAGGTCATGACTACCACTATGATCCTGGACAACTCAACTCTTCAAACACTGGTTCCTGGTCTTCCCTTGTGTCATCACAATCTACCCTGTTCATTGTAGTGTATACCTCCCTGTAAACATACTGACCTACTTCGTGGGGAGCTTTGGGAGATACAACATCCACATCAAAGTCTTCCAGCAATTGACGACTATCTATCCAATTGTCACCGCCTTGACTGGCTTCAAGTTCTCTAATCTCCAGCCATACCTTCTTCAAGTAGTGCCTACAATTTCTGGGTATTACAGTATCCAGAGCTGCATCATGCGCTTAGAGACCCATATGTTATGGTGTGCAAGCTGCTTCCGGACCTGGGTCAAGGGAAGCTTAGGGTCCCGCTGGAGGAGGTTAAGCATTATTGGGTAGGCCTCAGTTATCTGGGACTCCGTGGCCTTCTTTGGCTTCTTGGCTGTCCCAATCAGATCCCCCTTATTCATTAGGTTGTTGAACTTCCGCATTATGGTGGCTTATGTAAATTTTAATTGGCCAGCAATCTGATCCCAGGTCAGGCCATCTTGATTGAGTGCCACAATTTCCTGAAGAATTTGGGCAGTGATGATTTGTTGCTTGGGGCGCTGGGCTATGGGAGCTGAAGCCTGATTGGCTGAGGGGGGGCAGGTTGGCCAGTGGTGGGAAGCTGTTCCAAATCAAGGTTGCCATCCTGATTGGTTGGTTGACAGGCAGCTTGTACGGGGGTGGGTACAGGAGCAGGGGCAGAGCTAGACACTAAGTGACTCTCAAACAAGTCAAAGCCATATGGGTTAGGAGTCAGTGACAGGTCATCTTCCTTGTTACCCACATCAAAGACCTGGGTGTAAAAAGGTGCCTCCACATTCTGAGCCTTGCCTCCATTGAAGCTGGCTTGGCTGCTGCTGGCTTGGCTGCTTGTGTCGTTGAAGATGTTGATAGTAAAAATCATAATAAAGAACCCAGGAAAATTACTAAAAGTAGGAGTATAAAATTTTATGATATGATTTTATTTTAATTATGATTCAAGATTTGGAAAGTTCTTAGAACCATTATACACAAATAAGGAGCCATGAAAATGAATAAAATGCCCTTGTTCCTAAATTAGATAGCTGTTGATTAGCTTTTAAACTGTTAATTTTCTGTTTTAGGCTGCTCATACTACACATCTTCTGTGACTTAATTTTTTTTCATGTTTGTTAAATATTTCTTCTAGGTTGCTCTATTTTTGTTTCATTTTATCCTTCTGTTGGCACCTTGCCTGAATCCAGATAGGATTATAATATATTCTGAAACAGCATCAATCCATCTCACTTGCTGTGTCAGTTCATTTTGTTTGTAGTTTGAGCTACGCTGTTCAATGTTTGATATAATTTCTTGTTGTGTTAGTGATATTTTGTTTATTGTTTGACATTTTGCCAGTGATAAGGAGTGCCTTTTGGTGAAGCTTCAAATATGGAATTAGGAGAGAAGAGAAGTATCTTTTATTGGATAATATTTTAGACGTATATAGATTGGGCTGTGGCAGATATTTAGTTGGATTGAACCTAGGGGTTGGTCATGTGCGGGATGAGTTCAAGCCACTGGATACTTGGATTGTCATGTGATATTGCTTGGTTACCATTCTTGTTATTTCAAACAGTATATTAGAAGGGTACTAAATTGGGCAATGGCTGGATGTTAAGTAGGTTAGCAGTAGTCATAATACTTGCAATCCAGACCCTTGACACCCCCTGTCAAGATTGTGGGGTCTTGAAGTATTACTTTTATTAAGTGACATTGTATTATATTTGTTGATAGGGGACTGTATGGCCACGGTCTATAGCTATCAATTGGGTCTTGGGATATGGCAACAGCTTGGAGGAGTCCTAAGGCCATAGGAGAAGAAACACAGTTCTGCAGATAGACAACAGCGAGCTCTATCTGGATACAACTGACTACTAGGCGTTGGCTAGCAGTGATACTATACTTAGAGATCTTCAATCTCTAATCCAAGGGTGATATTTTTTCTGCTCAATCTCTAGTTAGGAGAGCACTTTATATAGCGTGGATAGGCCCTCTTGCCAGATAGTTATCTGACGCATCTAGCTCTTACTAGTCAGTCTGTAAGGTCTCATAGTTTGGGGAAGGTGGTTATAGACTAAAGCTTTAATACCGTTGATATTTATGTTAGTCAAATACAAAAAGGTAGGTAAAGTTTGTAGTAACAACTGGACTAAGGCTCCTAGAAGCTTATAAGATGTAAAATAAGGACTGAGGCGGTTGATTAATCCTAATAAAATAAAATAGAACCCAGTCTTAATGACTGAGGATTTGGTCAAAAAGTCAATTTCTAAGTCAGGGAATTGCTCACCACTAGTTGGAGGGTTAAAACTATCAATAATCAGATTGTGTGTATTATTATAGAAACTACCTAACTGGTGAAATAGAAAGTCAAAAGGAATCATAAGATCAAAGAAGGAAAAGAAATAAGTTAACTAAATCAAAAAGGAAAACACAAGCAACAAAACCTAACAAGTACCTTTTTTGAGGTGCAAGTCAAACAATCTCAACTTACTGTTGAGATTGGAAAACCAAGCCTTTTTATTTACTTGGTATTTGAGGTGCAGAATTGAGGTGAGATACTTAACCAAAATTGGTTATAGAAAATGATGGAAGAAAAACAACTGCAGAAACACATGTTTCTTATGGTTTAAACTTAAAAATTTAGAACCCGGCATAAAGGAGACAACAGAAGGGCGGTGGTATTTGGCAGGAGGTCAGAGCAAGAGCAAAAAGCAGAAGAGTGGGAAAACCTGGTCCAAGGATGCTGGCGTAAGCGGGAAAGCAAAAAAAGGTAATTGGGTTTCAGATTTGAAATATTATACTAACATCTTAGGTCCGCGGTTTGAAACTCAGCCAGACAAAAACAAGGTAAGCTTCAAACTTAACACTAACCGTAAAATATAGAAAGAATGTAGCCAGTCAAAGGAGAATGAAAATAAGGAATCTTTCTGAATCAATGAGCCAATCTTAACCCAATACTTCAAAAGTAAAATAATGGAGTCCAAGGAAAAATCTAGCAGTAAAAAATATTAAGGAGAATCCTGACACAGTCTATCTGTTCCCCAGACTGCTAGTTTCAACCCCCAGAGCTAGGCAGCCATGCAGGTCTGGCACAGGACTTCAATAGATTACCGGACCTCAGCTTACTTCACTAGTGTTTTGGCACCATCTTGTTTCCAGTTTATACATGTGCAAGCTTAGTTACCCTGTCTATTGGGTTTTTGCATCATGCATCATTCATCTGAACAACCTTTTATATCAGTCATAGAATTTGAGGTATCTGAAGATGTAAATGTTTAGCGTAACCCAACTTACATTATATTCTTGATCATTCTGTTTTATTGGCTATTAAGTGTTCTGTGATTGTGGCCCAGGGATCAAGTTTATTTGTTCAGGTCAAGTCCAAATGGCAGACTATTTTCAGATTAGGATCAATCTTTGGGGTAATCATCAGTGTATCAATTGGCCAAATCCAAGGGATAGGATAGTTGATGCTTCTACAATCAAGCCAGCTAAATGGCAATTAGCCGTCTAACCAATCAAAAAAGGGGAATAATGGTCAAGTTTATTACATTATTCCGGAGGCTTGACATCCCCCTTAAGGGGTTACTCTGGTGCATCAGGAGCGGGCTTTGTTCTAACGGATTATGCTTGATGCTCCTGGAGCTGTTTACTAGTTGGAACCAGTCTGGTTGAGTGTTCTCCTTTGCTAAGGCAGAGACAGGTTCTGTGGTATTTCTTGACAATAGGGGTTTTGGCACCTTGGAATTTCACTAGATAGGTGTTTCTGTCTGGTCTGTACTTGATTATTCTTCCTGTCCTCTGTGTACTGAGTCTAGTCTCTTTCTTTTTCCAGCTAGGACTCAGACAAGGGAGTTGATGGGAAGTGGTTCCTCTATAGGGGTTATCTTTTGTGTTTTGAGCCTTTTTATTTCTGCTATTTTGGCTTTAAGGTGTATGTGTTGTAGAGTTGGTACTTGTTCTACTGTAGGGGGTTTCCCCAGGTGATCTTTATGTATGGTTGCTTGTTTTGGGTATCTATATCTGGTTTTTATCCATATGTTAGTTCAAACAGTGAGTAGCTTGTCCCTTGATTGGTACGGACCTGGGATACTAGTAATGCATGTTTCATGTATAGTGGACATGTGTCTTTGGCTTTGCCATCCATTATTTTCTCTAGGGTTCTGATAAGGCTGTTGTTTAGGAGTTCAACTCTGCTGTTGGCCTGTGGCCTGTAGGGCGAGGCTGTGGAGTGTTTGATGTTCTTTGTTTTTAGATTGTTGTTTACTATGTGACCTGATAACTCTGTTGCTCCATCAGTTATGATGTAGTCTGAAGTGCCGTAGTTGGCTATGATTGCTTTGATAATGAAATGGTTGATGGTTTCTGCTTTATGGTCCTTTGTTGCCCAGCAGATGGGCCAGTGTGTGGCAAAGTTGATAGCTACAATTAAGAAACATTGATTTGTTTTAGTTTCCCGGAAGGAGACCACTACATCTAGCCCCCAAACCTTGAATGGTTCGGGGTCTGTTACTGGGTTGACCGTTGGCTGGGGAGCAATTGTGCTGTTGTATTTCTTGCACACTGTTCATTTTTTCAGAACATCAACTATATCCTGTTTGAGGTTAGGCCACCATACTATCTCTTTTAATGTGAGGTATAGGTTGTTAGCCTTTGTATGTCCTAGTAGGCAGTGATGTCTTAATATGGTATCAACTCTTTATGTGAGTGGGATGTAAGGGACATGTTTATCCTTAATGATGTGGTATACAGTGCCATTTGATACATGGAAATACTTTTTGTTTCTTACTAATGTATTGGTGGTCAGTTGGTGTGTTGAGGGGTCTTTACCTTTGGTTTTATACTCAGTGTTGTAAAGGTTTGGCCAGTCAGGGTCCAGATGGTCAGGATGATCCTCTCTTGGCTGGCATAGCCTAGAGAGAGCATTGGTTGTGACCAGCTCTGCCCCCTTTTTGTATTGGATGTCCAAATTAAGCTGCTCCAGCAGCTACATCCATTTGGCTTGTTGCTGTGAGAGTGTGTTTTGAGTTTTGAAATAGATTAAGGATTTATGGTCAGTTAGTACTCAGACGTTTAAATTTCCTTCTAGATAACATCTCCATTTCTTGCATGTGTGATATTTTGCTAGCAATTCCTTGCTGTGTATTGGGTATCTCTACTCAGTGTTGGTCAGTTTTCTGCTTTCATAACATACTGGCAGGAAGTCTTGCTGCCCTGGCTGGTAGATGTGCAGGGATACGCCAATGGTGGTGTCACTGGCATCTGACTTGAGCTTGTAGCACCCGTTGTTATTAGGGTATTGCAAGATTGGTGCTTCAATCAAAGCTTGTTTTAATAGTTGGAAATTCTTGTCGCATTCTGGAGTCCAGATGAATTTTTTTGGCATTACCCTTGGTTAAGTCATTGATTGGTATGGTTAGTTTCCCACAGTCTTTGATGTATTTCCTTAGGTAAGCTATCATTCTGAGAAAGCATCTAACTTGTTTAACAGAGGTGGGGTGTTACATGTTATTTATGGCTTTTATTTTGTCTGGATCTACTTTGATGCCACTGTCAGAGACAATGTGGTCCAAGAACATGTGTTCCTTTTCCATAAATTGGCACTTATATGGTTTTCATAAATTTTGTGCTTTTCAAGTCAATTGAGTGTCTTGCAGACATGTGTGAGTTGTTCCTCTTTTGTTTTTGAGAATATGATGATATTGTCAAGGTAGCATAATGTATTTAATAGACCATTTAGTGATTGGTTCATCATGGTGACAAACGTTGCAGGAGCGTTGGTCATCCCAAAGTTCATTACCCTACACTCAAAGGATCCAAATTGTGTACAAAACACAGTCTTTGGTATGTCCTTTTCCTTTACTTCAAATTGGTTGTAACCTGAGGTGAGGTCAATTTTGGAGAAAAATTTGGCTCCTTAGAGTCTTGCAAACAGATCCTCTATAAGTGAAAGAGGGTATTTATTCTTTACTGTGCTTGCATTTACTGCTCTGTAGTCAGTTACTAGAAAAAGAGTGCCTTCCTTTTTTGTTAAAAAGAACACTGCTGCCCCCATGAGGATTCAGACGGGTGGATGAAGCCTTTAGCTAAGTTGTCCTCAATGTGTGTTTTGAAGGTTTGGGTCTCCATGGGAGAGAGTCTGTATAGGGGTTCAGGTTTGGGCATGGCTTTACATAGGTTAATTTCATGTTTGACCTCTTGTTTGGGGGTAACTCTGTGAGTTCTTCTTTGAATACATGGGTGTATTCATTTAGGAGTGCCGCAAGTTCTGGGCACTAGATTTTGGTTGTTTGTAATTTTGAATTTGGTGTACCTCATTATGTGGAGGGTACTATTGTTTGTTAGAAGTTCTGAGTTGTCTTGGTTTATGACTTGGACAGATGCTGTGTCATTTAGAATGAGGTTGTTGGGTTCTTTGAGGATGTTAAAATTGACTCTGTTGCATTTGATGGTCATGGTTTTTGTTTTCCAACATACTCTGGGGTTCACTCAGATGAACCAGTCCATGCCTGCTACAATGTCATATTTTATGTTGTTCATTACTAGTCCTTTTATGGACGTTTGTATGCCATGGAGGTCTATTCTGAAGGGAGTTGTTTCACCTTTGAGTAGAACCTTTGATTTGTCTGCCATTCTGGTGTATTTGAAGTTGGATTTGATAACTGGTATTTTGTACTTGGTTACAAAAGGTTTGCTAACCATAGTGTGTTGTGCACCAGAGTTGAATAAAATTTTATGTGTATGTGATTTGTAAGTGCATGAATAGACAAGAAGTTGTGAGCAATCTTTAATGTTTAAGTTCATAAAAATGGAGGATTGCAGAACACGTGGGATGTGAGCAGCAAAGTTTGTGCCTTGGTACAGTTTCTTGTCAAGTTGGAGGGAGACAGGGGCACTTAACCCTGTTCCCCCTCCTCTTTTACCTGTTCCTCTGTTTCAAGACCTTCAAGGTCAAAGAATGTTGGGTCAGATTCATAGCGGGTTGCTGTTTCAGCATTGTTTACTTTGGCAGTGTCCTCTTTCTTGGGATGGGAGCGGTTTGCGCTTTGGCTGTAATTGCCATTGTTGCAATTGAAGTTGCTGTTGTTATGATAGGTTTTTTGGCGTTTATTGCCATTGGAGTTGTCTCTGACTTTGCTGTTTGAGGAGCGGTTGCCGTTGCGTGCCGCATATTCCATGTTGGCGCGTTTCAGCGCGCTTGGCTTCTGCAATGAGCGTGGGCATGGAGGTGTTGGCCTCTGGAAAGATGAGGGCAGCAACAGAGGGTTTCATTCTGTTGATGAATGATGCTCTGATATGTACGTTGTCAGCTTGTGCTGGGTTTTGGATCTTGCAATGTATTTCCTCAAATTTGTTGGCGTAAGCTGTGATAGTGGTTTTCTGAGGAAGATTGCTAAGCTGTATTGCAATGTCTTGGAGGGATTCAGTGATGCAGAAATTTTGTGTGATGTCTGCTTTGAACTCTTCCCAGTTTTCAAGCTGGTTGTCAGTTCATGAGCTAACCCAGGTGGCAAACCAGTTAGCTGCAGCCTTATACAGGTGCTTGCTGGCTTCCTGGATCCATTTCTCATGGGGAATGTGGCTGGGGCGGAGTTTAGCGGCTGATTGGTCTAGCCAGTTGATAATGTTTTATTTGTTTTTGCCAAAGAACTTGTTGATACCAATGTATTTGGTGTTGGTAACTTCACCTGTGATGGGTGGTTGTGCGTTTGTTTGTGGTTGAAGAGAGTGACTGTATTGAATTATCTTGGCACATGCTTTGGGAATGACCAGACCTTCAAATATGGTGCATCCACTAGGTATATCTTTGTCAATGTTGTGGGCGCGGAAGTACGTTTTCCAGGTCTCCTGGGACATGACCTGGTTGAGTACGTGAGTAAAGTTGGGCAGGTTTTGGTCAGTCATTTTCTCTTTCATGGGTGTGGTCAAAAAACCGTAGCTGCTACCAGTGATAAGGAGCGCCTTTTTGGGGAAGCTTCAAATATGGAATTAGGAAAGAAGAAAAGTATATTTTATTGGATAATACTTTAGACTTATATAGACTTGACTGTGGCAGATATCTAGTTGGATTGAACCTAGGGGTTGATCATGTGCGGGATGGGTTCAAGCCACTGGATACTTGGACAGTCATGTGATATTGCTTGATTACCATTTGCGGTATGTCAAACAGTATATTGGAAGGGAACCAAATTGGGCAATGGCTGGATGTTAAGTAGGTTGTCAATAGCCAGAATGCTTTTACATTCAGATTGTTGACACCTGTTAATCAAAAATACTTAGATAATTTGATTCCTGAATCTCACCCAAATTGGTGTTTACTTAAATCTGAAATCATTTTGTTTAAATCTGAAGTACTTTTGCTTGTTGCTATAGCTTTTAAAACTACTGTACTCACTGACTAATTTCTGAGATGGGTAAGGGGGTGCCTTGATTTTATTGATGATTTAGGTGCTAAGCCATTTTTGCTTCTGGACTTGGGTTATTATTGGGTTATGTTCCCTGCTTGAAAAATTGAGTTGACTTCTGTTTTTGGCTGTGTGTGCCAGTGTAAGGTCTGAAGGCTTGGGGTAAATTATTATAAACTAAGGCCTTTAAACCAAGTGTGTTTATATTTGTCAAGTATAGAAAGGTAGGCAAGGTTTAAAATAGTAACTAAACTACGGCTCCTAAGAGCTTATACAAAGTAAAATAAGGGCTAAGATAATTTATTAACCCTAAGAAAATAAAATAGAGATCAGACTTAATGACTGGAAATTTAGTTAAAAAGTCAATTTCTAAGTCTGGGAAATAGTCTGCACTAGCAGGGGGATTGAAGCTATTGACAACTAACTTGTGGGTGCTACTATAAAAGTTGCCTAACTGGTGAAGGATAAAGTCAAAAGTAACCATGGACTAAGATGGAGCTAAGATTAAAAATTGGAAGGGAAAACACAAGCCACAAAACCTAACAAGTACCTTTTTGGGGTGCAAATCAAACAATATCAACTTAAGTTGAGATTGGATAGAGCTCAGGCTTTTATTGAGGCCTGGTTATTGAGGTGCAGTTTGGGGAAGGCACAGCTAACCAAAAGTAGTTAGGGTAGTTTGGAAAAGGTGGGGAGGGACAAACAAGCACATGTTTTGGTGAACTAACCTTTAACAGTTAAGCAACTGTTTAAAGGGGAAAAACAAGGAATGGTGGCTTTGCTTTGGGAGGGGAGTTTAGACAAAGGCGAGAGCAGGAAGACAGAAAAATTGGATCCAAAGCTGCTGGCGTAAGCCAAGTTAAAAGTGAAAGGTAAGAGATTTGGACTACTTTAAATTAACCCTATTGTAAAGGTTGCAAGCACAAAAATTATTAAGAAGCAAAAAGGTAACTTAAAAAGTATAACTAACCATTAATATAGGATGATTTGAGCAATAGGAACCAGAAAAGGAAAAGAAAAGTTGTTGGGAGTGAATTGTTGGTCTTTTAAAACCAAAGATAAAGATAAAATGTTGAATATTCCTGTGAGAAATGCTAGTAGCAAAATCCAAGAGAAGGAGAATCCTGACAGCCAGGGCATTTGGATTGAGGGACAGGGGGTCTTTTGTGAGGAGCCTTGTTGGGGGTTCAACCCCGCAGCTTTGACAATATGCCTCAGTGTTAGTGTTGAATGGGATCTAGTTATTTATCATTTTGACAGTCCCCTGATTATTACCAGTAACACCTACATAGGACTTCATATATTGGTATAGTTTCTGGTGAATTCCTTGCCTTTACAGGGCAGGGCTCAGTTCCAAAGTGATTTTGCTTGATTTTGTTCTGAATGCATTTCCTTATCATGCTTTTACTCCCAATCAATTAACTGGTTCCTTGCTCTTTTCTAGTGGAGACTCTTTAGTTTGATTCCCATTAGGAGCATATTAGCATGTATCAGGCTCAAAATTTTGTTAGAGTCGGGGTTTAAACCTCCAACCTTCTATATCAATTATCTGCATCCTCCCCTTCAAGGTAAAAATAGTTCAGTTTTATGAAATACAGATACATCATTTTCCTCCCTCATATGTTAGCCTTCAATAATAGCATGGTCAAGCCACTACCTCTTTAGCTTATGAAGCCAAATCTATATCTCAATAAAAAGTATCCTTCTCTCATTTATTTCTTGTTTCTCCAGTAGGTTGCCTGGTTGTTGAATTTAATAATATTATGTTGTTTTTAAGTCCTGACAGGCAGTGTATGACAAGTAGAAGGGAGGATAAAAACAGTTAACCCCCTCTTTTCTGACCCCTTAGCTCCTAGGAGCCAATTTACAGGATCATGAAATCTTTAGAGTAATTCTCTAAAAAAAATTGATGATTTTCAAAATTATGGGGTGATACCAGAAATTGATTCCTACAGTTGAGGGTGTTTTTAATGGGGTGGTTACCTTTAGACAGAACAAGGATTACCTAGGTGAGATATCACAGATTTGGATTGATCATCACATGAGTTAGCAATAGTGTCAGGAGTGACAATTTTCTCCCCCTTGAAACCCGGGCCCAAGAGCGGGTTTGAACCCTGAGCCTGACCACCTGCGGGCCATCAGCCCTAAGGACCAAAGGGCCGGCTGCCACATTTTATTGGGACCAAGCCCCCTTGAGCTGAGGCCACACATACCTTCCAGGATGAGAATACTAGCCAAAACTGGGAAGCTACAGTGTCTGGTGGAAAACCAAACAAATTTCCTAATGAAGGCAGACAAATTACTACCATTAGCTTCATGAGTTTGAAGTCTACCTTGATGGCCAATCAAGATTCACCACTTAAAGAAATTGCAGGCCTGAAAGCCATCCCCACGACTATGGATCAAGAAAAGAAGGGTCAAGCAACCCTTCCTTAAGATACAGTCAATGAGCAACATCCCAGCAGTAGTGAAATTTTGCCCCTCCAAAACCCAGGCGTCCTGGCCACCTGACCTCATATTTTCTAATCCTATAATGAATCCCTATGTTAAATATAAAGTTTGACCGTGGGGTACTATATAGACCCATGGACCCTGCACTAAGACCCTATTGCCATTTTTAAATAAAAAGGGTATGAGACATTAGTTTTCCCAATTACTGCCCTATTTTATCTTTACTATTTTTCAGTTCAGTTCAAGATCATCTGGCTTGCCTTCCCCTGCAGTTTCTTGTCTGCCAGTTGCCCCATTTGATCCTGTCCACTTTATGGAGTACCCTTTAAAGCCTGAATACAAAAAGTATACTCTTGAGAAGATACTGGAGTGAGATCCCTTGGCTGCATAAAATTGTTGATCAGATACAATAGACAAGGCCTTTGGCAGATAACTGAGCCCCATCTATTCCAAGATAAGTACAACTCCCCATCTGTATACCAGTTGGACATGGAATTGCCTATCATTCCCAGACCAATGCCCATATCCACTCCTGAGATCCCCCAGGATCACACCAATAAGCTATTTGGGATAGTGTACATTAGGGCTACAGCATCCCATCCCCAGATTCTGTCCGAAGTTTCTGAAAATATGAAAGGTAATATATTTTCTATTTAAAGCTGATTTTAAATCTGATCTTCCATGATGCCAGAAAAAAGAAGATCTTTGTACGGGGATGGGATGCTGCAGCGCTAGTGTATATCACCCTACTGGGGTGATCACCACTATAATCCCGGCTGCTGGCCCATGGTCCTGGGTAGGGAAGTTGATGTCCTACCTTATTAAGTTAGCACCAATCTTGTGGTGGGCTCTGCCTTCAAAACCTGTAGCCTGTGTGTTCCCAGAAAACAACAGGCCAGCCGCCCAAGGTTGGTCCCCTGATAAATAGGTGCAATGAATAGGGTGGATTTTTAGCCTTTTCAAGTAGGTAAGGTTAAGAATGGTATGGGTATAGCTGTGCTGACCAAGTGGAGCCCTAGTGGAGTATCACATGGTTTCTTTAAATCATTGTTTTATTGTGTTTCCAGAGTAAAAATATACTCTTAAATGGATGGGGTGCTTTATTATCAATTATGTGATAATGAAATGTTTTTGGATGGACGTTATAGGGCTTCAGGGGGCTTGTGATGATACAATATAGGGGCAAGGATATGAAATTACTTGATGGTTTGAAGACCTGAGGTTAATTTTGCCTGGTAAGGCTGGCTTGAGGATCTAGGCATGGCTTAACATGTGTCTGATTAAAGAGGACTGTGTCAGGTTTAATATTGTTAAAGGTCTAGAGGAAGAATGGGCAGAAGTAGGGAGAGAAAGATAGGGGAATAGGTGTAAGATGGTGGTGCATAAGAAGTGGTGGTTGAGTCCTGACCTTGGTTTGTTGACTTTGTTGTCTCATTCTTTGAGGGCTGGTCTGCAGTGAGAAGCTTGCCAGCACACGAGCTAAAGCAATTGGCATCGTCGCGGCACTTGGGCTTACATGTTTCACTCTCCTTCACGACCTTTGGGGCGGGGTTTGGCACAAAGTTGCACGAAGCAATGCAGTTGAGCTCTTCGTAGCAGTATGCACATTTGTCCATCTCGGCCAAGGTTGCCCCAAGGGTACACAGCAGGACAAGCTTCATAACCTGCTCATAGATCTTCATGGTTAATCAACAGATGAATCTTGGTACAACCACTGCGACACTGTTTTAAACATCTGTCCACTCCACATGCACCCTTGTTCATGCATGACGTCCAGTTCTCTCTGCCTGGGACTAAACCCTATATGCTTACACAAACCAATGCATGACGTTTACTTGGACTTGATCTGCGTTGTCAACTCATTGATGGACGCATTTTTTATTGCAAGGCAGGAATAAATTACAGCAATTCTAATTACTTCAAGCTATCATTGAACTAACCAGCCTTGCACGACAAAAATCTACATCACTACCCAATCATACTAGTAGTTTAATTCAATTCACGTGCCCTTCTAATATATTTTTAATGTATAATTAATTCAAATTTAGTCCTTTCTTTCAAATGTCTTGCATCTTAAACAATAGCCAATCCATCTAATAACCACATCCCAATATTCACCAAGTAATCCCTGAGGAAGATGCCTGTAAACACATCTCGATTCAAACACGAATTTCGATTTAGAATTTATATTATCTTTGCTTGGAAAGTGCTGCGCGAACCAGCCCATTCGGCATAAATTTAGCAAAATCATTCATCTGCGTGCATGCCAATCTATTTGGTTCACCTCCATTCAGATTACCTTACCCACATTTATTTAATCTACCCAAGCACCTCGTATCTAAGCTGCATGTTAATCCCTCAGTAGTTCAGCTAGATGGAGCCCAAAGCAGCTGCAGTAAAGAGACGTACCCGGTCTAAAATCGATTGGATTTTATAAAATGTTGCTTAGCCAGTAATGGAGCAGGATGGAATCTTCGCTGTCCATAACTTTAGACCCAATGGGTTCAAACTACAATCCAATATAGGGTTAACTGATCACCTTCAGATGTATTATGTGAGAGTTTGATTGAGACTTTTATTGATGGAACATGAAAATAAAAACTAAGAGACAAATTAATTTATTACAAAAAAATGGGAGCTTCATGAGAAAAATTTGAAATTTTAAAATAATGCTAAAATGGAGAGTTTGAAAAGGGAACCATAAAAGCTTTCAGGAAGAAAAATATTGGTAAATAAATTATAAGTCTTTGATAGAGAATGTTGTATCTTTCACAGCTGTTGAGATGGACACATCAAAGTCAGATTAAAGCAAACTTAAGTCACACAAAGAACAAAATATAACATTAAATAAATAACTTATTCCAAATTAATAGAAATTTAGCATTTGATGAGTGAACCAAATCAAATACACAACCTCATAAAGGACACACAACACATCATAGCCGCATAATAAGACCAGGATCTCAAACCCCAAACAAATTAACTCACGCAGATCCAATTTCGTATTATATTTACTATGCTTGAGTCCAGTGCACAAAGATCACTTATTTTAAAGAAAAACTCTCACACAATAATCACAGCAATATAAAATCTAATTCACAACACACAAAACCAAAGCATAAATAAATAAAAGTCAACACTATCTCAGTGTTAAGCTGTCTAAATACATGCATTATGAAACAAATATTGGATGAAAACATTATTGATGCCTTTTTTGGGGGCAAAACTTGCTCAAAAGTTAATACAATTTCTTAAAAGCATTAAAAGGATTTGGGATATGACCAAACAAGTCAAATATAGAAATATAATATACATAAAAATATAATATGGTAACATATGTGAAAAAATTGGGACCTAAAATAGTATAAAAAGTCTGAAACAAAGTATAACAAAAATAGTAATAGTGATTTTTATTTTCTTCAATGGAAAACTTCACACAACCCAAACAATAGGCAAGTGCACTCAGCAGATAGAGCACTGAGGCTGTGGGCACCACAGGGGTCTATTAAAGAAGCCCATTTGTTGCAACCAAGTTTCCAGACTTGCCTGCTAATGTATCTTACGTTACACAGGGGGTGCTTGTTGAGTCACCCCTTGACGTGTCTAACAACATGGATTAATCTGATGGCAATATCAAATGATGGGTACTTCATCCTAATTAGGAGTGCTACCAATTTGACCTGCTGATCCCTGCACAAGTTATTCCTCGGCTTTGAACCTTACATGGAACTTCCCACTATGCCACCCCCTTGTGGCCTTGTGGCTTTCCCCATATGGTATATTAATCACAATAGTCTACAATAAATGATACCTTGTTCTTATTATTCTGTCCTTTCCATTGGACTGTTGTCTTCCCCAATTTCAAATACTGAATCCTCATTGGTTCAGTTGCAACAGTGGTAGCAGCGGTAGGTTGACGGCCTACCTAAAACAAAATTCCCCCTAAGAAAGGACAGAGTACGGGCCGTATGGCTACTCCCCAGCAAGAAACTTTCCTGCCAATCCCCAAGGTAGACATCCCCAACAAGTATGCCATCTATCAATACCAGCTAGTTCTCACAAGCGTGTACAATTGGCTCTGCCTCGGGCAGCACAACGCCAGAGTCACCCCACCCCAGTCAGATCTGTCCCAACACATGCTCAACCTTCAGCTAGAATCCTTTGCGGGGGCGACAAGGGGGCCAACATTGTCAGTTGACTCCAATATACCAAAACCCCCCACTGTATCTGTCAGGTTCCTGAGCCCATGTGGGTTGCCACTGCGTCTGGCCGCCTCACAGGGCCCGTCGCTGTGTGGTTCACCAACTGGGCCAGTCAGGAACTTGATGTTACCTGGGCGGCATTCTGGGACGCCGCAAAGTCCCGCTACAGCAAAACCTTTTTCCCCATTGTCATGGGACTCCTCTTATAGCAATCAAACAAACTGGGTCTGTTCCTGAGTACCTTGCTGCCTGGCAACAAGCTCTTGCTGCCGCTCCCAAAGCTGTGACCGACGGAAATGCAATGCTACTCACTCTCATCATCAATGGGTTTAACCCCTATATCTGCAAGTGGGTCCCTGTAGGTTGCTGCACCTCCATTGATGACTGCTACAAGGCCATTGTGGAGGCTAACAACCAGGCTTCAATGGGCTTCCGCCGTACCAGTGACGCTCCATCCCAACCTCGTACAACACCTGGCAATGGCCACAATCAAGTGGGTTGCCGCCAGCCCTGTCAACAGGATAATGGGACTAAACGCCCCTGCAAGGGGGAGCTCCATCTAGCACAGATTGAGGAGCAGGGAAAAGCCTAGGGGTTGTAGCAACAAGAGGCCATGCAACCCCACCTGACCCATCCTCTTAATCCTTGCTCACAAAGAACCCCTGTGACTACAACATCCATGAAGTCAAAACCCTGGACGTTCTCCAAGTCTACAGTGACAACCCCGCACTACAAGCAAGTCACTCCTCAAATAAAGTAATCTGCTTATCCTATCCCTTCTGTTTCCGTGGGAACACCCACAAATTACTGGTAGATACCGGGGCCAACCACACTATGGTGGACCAGACGTTTGCCAACTCTCAGCAATTAGACCAAGTGCCCAGCAGATTCAAAGCAGTACAAGTAGCCAACTCCCGCAGAGTTGCCATCACCCACAAGACAGTACCCTTCTCTGTGAGGGTGGTAAACGTCCAGGTTAAGCTCTCTGGGCCAATCATGGCAGGGCTCAGCCACAACGTAATTGCTGGCCTGAACTGGCTTTGGAACAACTGTCCCTACATTGACTGGGATACCTCTGTCATCATCCTCAACAGAAATAGGGTGGGATTCCAGATTTACCCTGTAGAAATGAGCAAGTTACTCCATGATACTGTGTTTGTCAGAATAACAGAGACAGGCTTGTACACTTTCAAGGGGGGGAAACTAGACTTTAATCAATGTTCAGTCAAAGTTATCCATGCAGAACCATCCACGGTCCCTCCCTTGACCTCCTCACCACCAGCACTAGATGCTCTCCTCAAGGAGTATAAGGAAGTTTTCAGTGAGACACTTGAACAACTGCCTTCTCCCCAGGAGATCCAGCACGCTGTACAACTTCAAGGATCACTACCTAAAGCACAATCATTATACCGTCTTACGCCAAAGGAAGATGAGACCCTCTGCCAACACCTTGTGGACGCGCTTGATAAGGGCTTCAATTGCCCCTCTCTCTCCATACAGGGTGGCTGTCTTCTTTATAGCCAAAAAAACGGGACCCTTTGCCTGGCCACAGACTACCGCGCCCTCAATGAGGTGACAGTCAAGAATAAGTACCCCTGCTGCTGATTGACAGCCTGTTTGATACACTTGCAGGTGTGAAGGTCTTTAGCAAGATTGATCTCACTGCAGGGTACAACCAGGTCCGCATTGCACCAGGGGATGAGACAAAAATGCCTTCTGCACGCGCTACGGGTTGTTTGAGTATCAGGTCATGAGCTTCAGAATGACCAACACTCCTTCAACCTTTGCCATGTCGATGAACAAAGCATTTGAGGAACTGATTGGGAAATGTGTGGTTGTGTACCTTGACAACATTATTGTCTTCAGTCAAGATCAAACCACACACCTCCAACACTTCTGTGCTGTCCTTGACACCCTTTGGAAAAACCAGCTAAAAGCTAAACCCTCCAAATGTGAGTTTCTCAAGTCAGAGTTGTTATTCCTTGGGCACACCATCTATGCCCAAGGGATAAAGCCCAACCCTGCCAAAATCAAGGCAATCACCAGCATGCCGCCTCCCACTGATGTGTTTCAGGTGTGTACCTTCTTAGACATGGTTACCTACATGTGCAAGTTCATTCCCAATTGTGGGGAACTAATTGCACCTCTCACTGAGCTCCTCAACGCCAAACAGTGCTTCCATTGGACCCCTGTCAGAGATCAGGCCTTTGAGATGTTGAAGCAAAGGCTCACAACATCACCAGTATTGCAGTTCCCCAATCAAAACCGCCAGTACAAACTCAAAACCAATGCCTCTGACAGGGCCATAGGGGGTGTGCTAAGGGTAAAAACTAACAATGGCATCTTCCTCCCCATGGCGTATGAGTCCAGGTAACTTACCAATTTGGAACAATGCTACCCCATTTATGATAAAGGGTTGGCAGCAATTGTGCACTGCGTTGAGAAGTGGCACTGTTACCTAGAAGGTGCTACCTTCCCACCTTGCGTTCTGACGGACCACAAGTCACTTCAGTACTTCAACACACAGTCCCACTTGACACGCCACCAAGCAGGATGGGTTGAACGTCTATCCCCTTACCAGTTACACATCAATTAAAAGCCTAGGAAGGAACTTGTCACAGCTGACACTCTCTCACAACTCTATGTAGTGTCCATCACTGGAGACAATGGTTTGGATCCAGATTGTCCCATGCTCTACCTCTGCCCTGAGGCAACTTGCTACAAGGGCCTTAACTTGGTAACCATCTCCAAGCTGAAGGAAAACAAAAGTCAGTTCACCACCAATGCTGGTAACGTCTGCCGTGGGGCAGAGACAGGTGAAAAGACACCTTACATTCCCACCATACAACAAGGTGACACAATATTGCACTACCACCAAACCCTGGGTCACATCAGAGGGTGTAACCTCTTTGAGATCATGAAACAAAAGGTTTGGTGGCCGCACATGCGTTAAGACATCTTGGACCTCCTCAAGATGTGTGTGCTGTGTGAGAAGAATACGTTCAAACCTGCACCCCCCAAGTCTGTCCTGCCCATCAAGGCCATGAAACTGTTGAGGGTCTGGATGTACGGGTATTCTGGCTATTGCCATCACACCTAACATCCAGCCATTTCCAGATTTGATGCCTTTCCCATATACCTTTTGACATACCAGAAATGGCAACAAACCAATATCACATGACTGTCCAGGTATCCAACAACTTGAACCCATCCAGTATATGACCAACCCCTGGGTTTAGTCCAACCAAAATCCCCGCCACAGCTAAAGCTACATAAGCCTAAAATATTATTCAATAAAATATACTTCTTCTCTCCTTAATTTTATATCCAAAGCTTCCCCAAAAGGCGCTCCTTATCACTGGTAGCACTACGGTTTTTCAACCACGCCAATGAACGAAAGAATGACTAAACAGAACCTGCCCACCTTTGCCCATGTACTCAACCAGGCCACATCCCAGGAGACCTAGAAAACGAACTTCTGCGCCCACAACATTGATGAAGATATTCCCAGTGAATGCACTGTATTCAAAGGTCTGGTCATGCCCAAAGCATGAACCAAGATAATTCAATACAGTTGCTCTCTCCAACCACAAACAAACGCACAACCACCTACCACAGGTGAAGTGACCAACACCAAATACATTGGTATTGACAAGTTCTTTGGTAAAAACAAAGAAATTGTCATCAACTGGCTAGACCACACAGCCGCCAAACTCCGCGACAGCCGCATCCCCCATGAGAAATGGGTCCAGGAAGCCAATAAGTGCCTATACAAGGCCGCAGCTAACTGGTTTGCCACCTGGGTTGGCTCACAAACTGACGACCAGCTTGACAACTGGGAAGAGTTCAAAGCAGACATCACACAAAATTTCTGCATCACTGAATCCCTCTAAGACATTGCAATACAGCTTAGCAATCTTCCTCAGAAAACCACTATCACAGCTTACGCCAACAAATTTGAGGAAATACATTGCAAGATCCAAAACCCAGCACAAGCTTACAACGTACATACCAGAGCATCATTCATCAACAGAATGAAACCCTCTGTTGCTGCCCTCATCTTTCCAGAGGCCAAAACCTCCATGCCCGCGCTCATTGCAGAAGCCAAGCGCGCTGAAACGCGCCAACATGGAATATGCGGCACGCAACGGCAACCGCTCCTCAAACAGCAAAGTCAGAGACAACTCTAATGGCAACAAGTGCCAAAACACCAACCAAACAAACAGCAACTCTGATTGCAACAATGGCAATCACATCCAAAGCGCAAACTGCTCTCATCCCAAGAAAGAGGACACCGCCAAAGTTAACAATGCTGAAGTAGCAACCCGCTACAAATCTGACCCCACATTCTCTGACCTCAAAGGTCTCAAAACAGAGGAACAGGGAAAAGAGGAGGGGGAACAGTATTAAGTGCCCCTGTATCCCTCCAACTTGACAAGAAACTGTACCAAGGCACAAACTTTGCTGCTCACATCCCACGTGTTCTGCAATCCTCCATTTTTATGAACTTAAAAATTAAAGATTGCTCACAACTTCTTGTCTATCCATGAACTTACAAATCACATACACATAACATTTTATTTAACTCTGGTGCACAACACACTATGGTCAGCAAACCATTTGTAACCAAGTACAAAATACTAGTTGTCAAATCCAACTTCAAATACGCCAGAATGGCAGAAAAATCAAAGGTTCTACTTGAAGACAAAACAACTCCCTTCAGAATTGACCTCCAAGGCATACAAACGTCCATCAAAGGACTTGCCATGAACAATATAAACTACAACATTGTAGCAGGCATGAACTGGTTCACCCAAGTGAACCCCAGCATATGTTGGAAAACAAAAATCATGACAATAAAACACAATGGAGTCAATTTCAACATTCTCAAAGAACCCAACAACCTCATTATAAGAGACACAGTATTTGTCCAAGTCATAAATCAAGATGCCTCTGAACATCTAACCAAAGACAGTACCCTCAACATAATGAGGTACTCCAAATTTAATAATATACAAACACAAAAGATCCAATGCCCAGAACTTGTGGCACTCCTAAATGAATACAATCATGTATTCAAAGAAGAACTCACAGAGTTACCCCCAAACAAGAGGTCAAACATGACATCAACCTATGTAAAGCCATGCCTAAACCTGCACCTCTCTACAGACTCTTCCCCATGGAGACCCAAACACTTAAAGCCCACATAGAGGACAATATAGCCAAAGGATTCATTTGTCTGTCTGAATCCCCGTGGGGGCAGCAGTGTTCTTTGTAACAAAAAAGGAAGGCACTCTTTGTCTAGTAACTGACTACAGTGCAGTAAATGCAAGCACAGTAAATAATAAATAACCACTTCCCCTCATAAAAGACCTATTTGCAAGGCTCTCCAGAGCAAAAATTTTCTCAAAAATTGACCTCACATTTGGTTACAACCAAGTTGAAGTTAAAGAGAAGGACATACCAAAGACTGTGTTCCGCACACAATTTGGGTCGTTTGAATATAAAGTAATGAATTTTGGGATGACAAATACCCCAGCAACATTTGTCATCATGATGAAACAGGCGCTAAACAGACTCTCAAACACATTATTTTACCTTGACAACATCATCATATTTTCAAAAACCAAAGAGGAACACCTCATTCATGTTTGCAAGACACTTGATTGGATTGCAATGCACAAACTATACTCTAAGCCTAGTAAGTGCCAATTTATGGAAAAGGAACTCCTGTTCTTGGGCCACATTGCCTCTGACGGTGGCATCAAAGCAGACCCAGATAAAATAAAAGCCATAGATAACATGCAACGCCCCACCTTTGTGAAACAAGTTAGATGCTTTCTTGGTATGGTAGCTTACCTAAGGAAATATATCAAAGACTGCAGAAAGCTCACTGCACCAATCAATGACCTAACCAAAGGTAATGCCAAAAAAAATCATCTGGACTCCAGAATGCGACAAGAATTTCCAACTATTAAAACAAGCTTTGATTGAAGCACCAATCTTGCAATACCCTAATAACAACGGGTGCTACAAGCTCAAGTCAGACGCTAGTGACACCGCCATTGGCGCAGTCCTACGCATCCGCCAGCCAGGGCAGCAAGACTTCCTGCCAGTATGTTATGAAAGCAGAAAACTAACAAATACTGAGCAGAGGTACCCAATACACAATAAAGAATTGCTAGCAATATATCATGTATGCAAGAAATGAAGATGTTATCTCAAAGGACACTTAAACGTCAAAGTGCTAACTGACCACAAATCCTTAATCTATTTCAAAACTCAGAACACACTTGCACAGCGCCAAGCCAAATGGATGTCCTTGCTGGAACAGCTTAACCTGGACATCCAATACAAAAAGGGGGCAGAGCTTGTCACAGATGATGCTCTCTCTAGGCTATGACAGCCAAGAGAGGATTGCCCTGACCACCTGGACCCTGATTGGCCCAACCTATACAACACTGAGTACAAAACAAAAGGAAAGGAACCTCCACACACCAACTAACCCATGATAGGCTAGTAAGGAATGAAAAAAAATTCCACATATCAAATGGCATGGTATACCAAATTATCAAGGATAAACACATTTCATACATTCCACTTGCACAAAGAGTTGACACTATACTAAGACACCACCGTCTGTTAGGGCATACAAAGGCAAACGACCTATATCTCACATTAAAAGAGATAGTATGGTGGCCCAACCTGAAGCAATACATAGTTGATGCTCTAAAGAAATGCACAGTGTATGAAAAATATGCCAGCACCAAGGCGCCACACCAACGGTCAACCTAGTACCTGACCCCAAACCATTTAAAGTTTGGGGACTGGACGTAGTGGGGCCCTTCCAGGAAACTAAAAAAAATCAATGTTTCCTAATTGTAGCCATCAACTTTGCCACATGTTGGCCCATCTGCTGGTCAACAAAAGATCACAAGGCAGAAACAATAAATCAATTCATCAATAAAGCAATCATAGCAGACTACGGCACTCCAGACTACATCATAACAGATGTAGCAAAAGAGCTAACAGGCCACGTAGTGAACGACAATCTAAAAACAAATAATATTAAGCACTCCACAGCCTCGCCCTACAGGCCACAGGCCAACAGCAGAGTTGAATGTCTAAACAGCAGCCTTATCAGAACCCTGGAGAAAATAATGGATGCCAAAGCCAAAGACACATGGCTGCTATACGTAAAACATACATTACTAGTATCCTGGGTTTGTACCAACCAAGGGACAGGCTACTCACTGTTTGAACTAACATACAGGTACAAGCCAGAAATAGTCACCCACAACAATCAACTGTATGTGAAGATCCCCCCGAGGAAACCTCCCACAGTAGAACAGAAACCAGCTCTACAACAAGGCAACAGCGCCCATGTCAACACTAAAAATGTCAACACTATAGTAAAGTGACAACCTGGTTTTACTTAATTTTGTTTCCTGGATGACATCCCTTTTTTAATTAACAAAACACTTTACCCTGAACATTTTTAATATAAAAAAATAGTTTAAAATACTTTATTATACTAAAATGACCCCAGAGAGTTCAAAAATGCAATAAAAAATACAATAAGTAATAAGAATAAGGAGATATAAGCAACTAGTTTTCAGTTTGCTATGTAAATTACACTCCTTATTATAAAATTATTTTTTATTCCAATAAAAATTAAAATTCCAATGAACCAAAAATAAAGATATTTTATATATCATAATAACCACAAAATATCATAAAATTATAATTTAAATTTATTATACTTTATTAAAGCACAACTGAAAATATCTCATACCTCTAAGATAAATTAACAAAATATAAGATATTTCTTAAAAAACCACATTAAAACTAAACATAAAGCTTACCATTTATACCTAAAAAGATTAGTACTATCCAAAAAATTGAAAGATTAAACGTTTAAAAGCTAAAAGTATATAGGCAAAGCAAAGTTTATTTGGCTAATTAAAGCCACTAGCAAGAGCAGTTGCAACATCTTCTAGGTACTTCTTTATCTCTGCCACCTTGTACTTCTTCTTCACTATCTTCTGCACGTCCTCCTGGTAGTCTTGCTCCTTGGACTTCCTCTTCTTGGGGGCCACCCGGTTGGCCAGGTTGCGGAACTTGGAGACAGTCCGGGCCTGCTCCTCTTGTAGCTTGGAGAAGAACTTGTTGAACTTGGGGTTGGCCCCAAACTTCACCTTCAGGTGCTTATGCCAAACCTCAAGGCTAGAGGTGGTCTTCATCTCCCCTTTGAGGCAGGCACCTTGACATTTCCAAGGGGCAGTGGCTCCGCTCTTACCTCTCCAGGAAGTCACCTTCTTGCCCACCCATTGCCGCTCAAAGTACTCCAGGTAGCCTTCAAAGATGGTGGAGTGCTTCTTGATATAAGCGTCCTCCAGGAGGGCCTCAAAGCCAAGCCCAGTATGCTCTGGGCGCACAAAAGCCAAGGCGGCAAACTGGGTCAGGGCAAAGCAGCACTTCCCCTTACCATTGTTAAGATACTTGTCAAAAAGGTCCTTCTCATTCTTGAGATTCTTGACAAGGGCCTGCCAAAAATGGAATAAGCAGCCCTGGACTTATCCATCAAAGGTGGCCTGGAAGGCTCTGAACTGAGCCTGCTTTAAGTCCATAATGATCACCTTTGGCTCAAGTGAGCGCGCATGAGCTAGCTGCTCAGCAGCTATGGTTGCCTCATCTTTCTCAGCGGAGGAGGGATTGGCCCTTGTGGTGTGGGTGGGAGGGGGGAGCTGGTTGGTGGGAAGGGAGCTCAAAGCATCCTGTACAATCTTGAAAGCTCTGGCATAGACCTCTGTCTTGGCACCAGGAAGGAGAAAGAACACAAGAGGGATAACCTGGTCATTGAATTGCTCATGCAGGACCCAAAGCTGCTTAAAGAGAGGGGGGTAAGTAGCAAATGTGCCGTTGCACAGCCAGGTGGTAGCAGTGTTCAGCTGCTCCAGGTTTTGGGTTGTGGCATAGACTACAATCCTATCCTCCACTTCCTGCCCATTGTCATTGAGCAGGAACATCTCACCACCCTCTGTCTTCTTGAGGGCATCTGTGAGGACCAGGTCCTTGATGTTGGTGGCACTCTTGGCCAGGGGGTTTGAGGCTTGACGCCTATCACTCACAAACTTGACCAACTGGGTTTGAGTAGGGACCCTCTTGAGGTTGGTAGGGGTCAGGTACTTGCAAGCAAGCACAGCTAGCTGGGTGGCAGAAAGACCTTTGGAGGTGGGCATCACCTGCACCAGATACCACTTCAGGAGACGGGAGATGGTAGTGTTGGGCATGATGCAGGTATGCTTGCCCTTTATGGTTTGGACCAGGTCCCAGCTCTCAGTGTTGAGCCGCACTAAGCAGTAGCAGTCCTCGCAGGTGTAATGCTGGCTCTTAAAGCCCCAGTTGGCATTGTTGCAGCTGAAGATATACCCTTAGCCACCATGGCAGGCCCACCTTTAACACTCATGATGGGGAAAAACTTGGGTAGGGTGGAAGGAACCTTGAACTTGCCATCACCGTTGCAGATGTTGTGGGCCAACAGAGGGTCCCAAGGGCCAGCAGGAGCATGGCGGAAGCCAGGGAAGTAATTGGGGCAGGGCTTCAAATCATCCCCAGATGAGCTTGAAGGGGGAGAGTTTGGCGGGGGTGGGGAAGCAGAAGGGGACTTGTTGTGATGCTCCTCATGTGCAGGAGACTTATCCTTGGGTGAGGTCTTTTTGCCTTGCCGCTGCTTCTTGGTTGGCTCCTTGTCAGAAGCCAAGTTATAAAAACTGTGCTCTGTAAGAGAGTCATCAGTTTCCTCTCCCCCAGTGGAATGAGCAGGGCTCTTCTCAGGAGAGGGCTCAGGGGATGGTTTGGGGGTGGCCTTCTTTGACAAGACAGGCTTCTTTTTGGTGGCTTTGGTGGGCTTGGAGGGACGCTTGGTACCCTTTGGCTGTTTGGAGGTGTTCTTGTCCTAAAATAATAAGTAAAATGGTTTAAAATAAAGAAAATTATGTAAAAAAACAAACAAAACAACTTAAAAAGCATAATATATAAAAATTAAATCTTAGATGCCATTTCTTGGCATTTAAAAGTTAAAAATTATTTGTATAGTTTTTATTTTATTAAAGTTTTAAATAAATAAATTAAAAGTTAAGATATTTATGTGAAAGTATTATATTTAGATATAGATTTTATTTTAAAAATTAAAAAATATGAAAGAGCAAAGTCAAAAATACAACATATCAAAAAATGAGAAGTTTTTATTATATAAAGCATAAAGTTTTATATGTGAGAACTGATAAGCGTTGACATTATGAGTGACAATTAGTTAAAAAAAAGCTGCAGTCTCACTGTCAATTACAAAAATTGTAGACATTATTTTTGACAACATTCTCACTGTTGACATTATTTTGAAAATTTACTATGAAAAATCATAGTACACTTAATTAAATTTATGCGGGCTAGCAAAAAATTAACCGTTTCCTGTGTATTTTTGTTCACATATAAAAATTTAAAAAAATTTAAAAATAAGTTAAAAAAGTATCAAGGTTCTTTATTTCTTTATTAAAAATTATATTTGGGTAGTGGGAATATGACATTTTACCATTGCGCTTAAGTAAAGTTTTTAATAAGTTGTTTGTAGATATTGAAAAGGGTAAAGTGTCAACAACGTCACTTACAACATTCTTTATAGGAGGTGACATATTGACTTAAGCTTAATTGTGCCACTCTAATTTGCTTAACTCCACCCCAGGGAATGATCACAAGCAAATAAACGACATTTACAAGTGTCAACATTATTTTTAATAATAAATTCTATAGTAACTTACATAGTAAGTCACACTTAAATTATTGGATCACCGTTAGCACCCAATCCACTTAATATATTAAAGCTGTAATAAGTGCCACATAAATATTTATGACATGAACATTCCAACAATCAAATATATGTGCACTGTCTTTTCAATATAATAATTCAATAAAAAAATATTTTTAAATGTGCACTTATTTTTTACTGTAGATGTCTCAGTTTTGTTATTAAAAATAAGTTTGGCTTAAAAAGTGTTGACATAGACACTTTTACGTCATGAAAACAAATAAAAAATAAACCAATTTTTATTAGTAAAAGTAAAGGAAAAATCAGGTTAAATCAAGTTTTTATTAAGCTTAATATTAAATCGTGTTGAGATGGCCACAATTTGTCGTTTTTTCTGGGTTCACACCCCTGAACGCTTTAAAAAAAGAATTAAGCTAGCGTGACTAGCAAAAAACATAGGAGATTTAGAGTTTTGAGTTGACAGTGGCCATGTTGACAAAGTGTCAACATGGGCGCTGTTGCCTACAACACATACACTTCAAAGCCAAACTGGCAGAAACAAAGAGACTCAAAGCCCAAAAGGTAACCTCAACAGAGGACCCACTCCCCATCAACTCCCCCATCTGGGTCCTAGCTGGGAACAGAAAGAAGCTAGACTCAGTACACAGGGGACCAGGAAGAATCATCAGATACCAACCATACAGGAACACCTACCTGGTTAAGTTCCAGGGTGCCAAAGAGCCCATCACCAAAAAGTATCACAGATCTTGCCTCTGCTCTAGTAAAGGAGAACACTCAACCCAGTTGGTGCCCACCAGTAAACAACTCCAGGAACATCAGGCGGCAGCTGTTAAGACAAAGCCCCCTCCTGATGTACCTGAGTAAGCCCTTAAGGGGGGTGTCAAGGGTCTGGATGTACAGGTATTCCGGCTATTGCCATCACACCTAACATCCAGTCATTGCCTGATTTAGTGCCTTTTCCATATACCATTTTACATACCAGAAATGGCAACAAACCAATATCACATGACTGTCCAGGTATCCAACAACTTGAACCCATCCAGCACATGACCAACTCCTGGTTTTGGTCCAACTAAAATCCCTGCCACAGCTAAAGCTACATAAGCCTAAAATATTATTCAATAAAATATACTTCTTCTCTCCTTAATTTTATATTCAAAGCTTCCCCAAAAGGCGCTCCTTATCAGAACCCTTTGAGCAGTGGGCCCTTGACATTGTGAGGCCACTCCCCAAAGATAGACTGGGGAATAAGTACATAATCACTGCCATTGACTACTTCACTTGCTGGCCAGTGGCCTGGGCAACAACTAACCACACTGCCACCACCATCACCCGCTTCATTGGCAAGGAAATTGTGGCCTGCTTTGGGCGACCCAAACAGCTCATCACATATGGCGGCCCCAAACTTGCTGGGCATGTCATGAAGTCATACTGCGCCAAGAACGCACTCCAACATATAGTTACAACCCCCTACCATCCTCAAGCCAATGGACGTGTAGAACAGTTAAATGGCTCACTGGTTCAACTGATTTCCAAGATCTCACAAGAGCACCCCAACACCGCATGGACTGAACACCTGATCACTGCTCTACTTATCCTACAAGCAAGAATCAACAAGGGCACGGGGTTCAGCCCCAGCACCCTGGCCTTTGGGACACCTGACAGTCTGAAAGGAGTTGAACAGGAAAAGCTACGGTCCAGAGCTCCCAACAAACCTCCCCTAGTAACAACCCCATCCCTAGACCAATGGTGTGCCAAAGCCCAGGAAATTAAACACAAGCAAATTAAAGGAGGGATGAAACACCTCAAAGCCAGGTACGCCATAGGCAACCCCGTCTACACCCTCAACCCTGATTCTGCCAAGTTGGAGCCCAACCATCTAGGGCCCTTCAAGATAGCTGCTGTCTATGACAATCATACCTATCAACTCAAAGATTCCCAAGGGAACACCAAGAAGCTTCAACATGATTGCTTGCGCCCCTGCTGCACCATCCCCACACAAAGGCTGTTTGTGCGGACCTTTTCAGACCTTCCGCAGACTCTGGTCTTGGTGTCTGACCACAAGAAGGGGGCAAGGGGGGTGTTGCAATGAGTTTCCCTCCTTGCCTGCTAACATATCTTACAACACACAGGGGGTGCTCAATGAGTCACCCCTTGACGTGTCTAACAAAATGGATTAATCTGGTGGCAATATCAAATGGTGGGTACTTCATCCTAATTAGGAGTGCTACCAATTCGACCTGCTGATCCCCGCACAAGTTATTCCTTGGCTTTGAACCTTACATGGAACCTGCCACTGTGCCACCCCCTGTGGCCTGGTGACTTTCCCCATATGATATATTAGTCATAATAAGCTACAATAAAGTACATCTTATTCTATTCATTCTTGTCCTTTCTATTGAACTGTTGTCTTCCTCAATTCCAAATACTGAATCCTCATTGGTTCAGTTGCAACAAAGTGGCCAGGTAATTGGATTGTGGGTCACAAACTAACTTGTTTGGAACCTTGCTGGTGGGTTGAGCCTGCTGTTTTGACACCCCCAACTGAAGGTTGGCCTCCTCTGGGGGGTAGGTCGTCAGGGAGATTGTCAGGATCCCGGGCGCCGTACTGGACTAATTGTTCTTCTGTGGTGGGCAGGGCGGTTTCTCGCTGTTTTTGTCTTGCTTTGTAGGGTCTCAGAAAATCATGGTGGAGGACATTGTCTTGTTTACGTTTCCCAAGCCCCTGAACAAGGTAAGTGTTGTTTTTTTAGCTTTAGGATGATTTCTGGTCCTACTTTCTCTGGTTGTAATTTACTTTTGTTGATGTTCATGACCCAAACTTTGTTGCCAACCTCATGTCTGTTTTGGATGGGGACAAATGTCTTTTGCAAACGCTTTTCTTCTCTTTCTGATTGATTGCTGTTGGCTTGCATGACCTGGGTGTCTGAACAGGGTGGAACCTTTCTTGGTGTTTCCAGCTTGGGTCCTGATAATTCTTGGATGATATTGGGCTGTTTGCCATAAACTAACTCAAAGGGGCTTTTCCTGGTGGATCTGTTCACACAAGTCCAGCATACAAGCAATGCAGTTAGTAGCTGCTTGTACCATTCCTCAGGACTTCCAGTGGTGAGCTTGGCCAAGGCTTGCACAAGGCTGCCATTTAGCCGCTCCACACGTACATTGGCCTGAGGATGGTAGGGTGTTGTCACTGTGTGCTGGACCCCATTCTTGGTGAGGTATATGTTGGTATTCCCAGAGTTCAACTATTTGCCTCTGTTGGTTATCAGGAGTTCAGGATTTCTGAACTTGATGATTGGTTCTTTCCTTATGAACTGCTGCACGTCATTGCCTGTATGTGCTTTTACTGCTTGTGCCACTGGCCATTGTGTGGCAAAGTCTATTGCAGTAATTATGTAATTCTTCTCATTATGTTTTCCTGGCATGGGGCCCACAATGTTTAGGGCCCAAACCTTGAGGGGATAGTTGAGTGTGTATAGGTAGTACTGACTTAGGTGGGGTTTTTCTATTTGCAAATTTCTCACATACTTTGCATTGGTCAAAGACTTCCTGGACGTCTTGGTACAGAGTTGGCCACCATGCTTTGTGTTTAAGGAATTCATAGAGGTTGCGGCTTTTTGTGTGCCCTAGGTCTCTGTGGTAACGTAGGATGGTGTCAACTTGCTGATGTGTGGGAACATAAGGTATGGTGGTTCTGTTGGACATTTTTTGATGTAGGGTTCCATACACATCTGCAAATAAGTGTTTGTTCTTAATGACTATTTCCATTGTTATGTTCATGGTTCCAGGGGGAAGCCCATGTCCTTTGTTTGGAGTACCAGGAGGGGCCATTCTGGGTCAATCCCATTCTCTCCCCTTGTGGCTCTGATGTACAGGCGCAAGAGGGTGTCTGCCATTGCAATTTCTGGACCAGGCTTGTACTGTATGAGCATATTGAATCTCTCCAGGAGTTCCATCCAGCAAGCCTGACGGCAGGATAGATTTGCTTGGATTTTGAAATATATAAGCAACTTGTGGCCAGTCAATGCTGTAAATTCTTCCTGTTGTTCTAGATAACAACGCCATTTGACTAGGCAGTGCATGATTGCCAACAATTCTTTGTCATGGATAAGGTATCGGCACTTGCCGTCTGTCAATTTTTGTGACTTGTAGGCTACAAGTAGAACTTCACCATAGTTGTTTTTGATTTGTAGTACTCCCCCAATGGATACGTCTGAGGTGTTGGTTTCCATTTGGTATTCCCCATTGTGTTTGGGGTACTGTAGGATAGGTGCTGTTGTGAGTTTCTCTTTGAGACATCTAAAGCAAAGGTATTGTTGAGGGGGGCATACAAACATGAATTTGGCGCCAGTTATGGTGGACAGGGGTGCAGTCAGGATGCCGCAGTCAGGTATAAAACAACATACGTAGGCAACCATTCCTAGGAATTTGCAAAGTTTGGACTTGTCTCTGGGCAGTGGCATTTGAAGATGGCCTGGATCTTCTGACTGTTGGGTTTAATGCCATCTTTTGAGACTATGTGTCCTAGGAAGGGCAGCTGCTCACAGAATAAACGGCATTTGGAGGGCTTGGCTAGCAGCTTGTGTTGCACCAAGATAGCAAAGACTACCTCTAAGTCCTTATGGTGCTGCTCTACCAAGGGACTATAGACAATAATGTTGTCCAGGTAGACTAAGGTGTTCTTGCCTATGTGAAGTGCAAACACCTTGTACATGAAGGTCACAAAAGTTGACAGGGCGTTTATCATACCAAAATTGAGCATTACACATTTATATGAGCTGTATTTAGTGCAGAAGGCCGTTTTGGGGATATCTTCCTCTTTGATACAGATCTGGTTGTAGCCTGTGGCTAAGTCAATCTTGGAGAAGACTGTGCCATTGCCCAAGGCATTGAAGAGGTTGTCAATGAGCAGCAGTGGGTAACAATTCTTAATGGTAACTTTGTTTAGGGCTTAATAATCTGTGACTAGTTTCAGGGTACCATCCTTCTTGGCCACAAAGAGCACAGAAGCCCCAAAAGGAGACTGTGAGAGGCGGATAAGTCCTTTCTCCAACGCCTCATTGAGGTAAGCACATAGGGTGTTGTCTTTGTTTGGGGTCAGAAAGTAGATGGGTTGTGCCTTAGGTACAGCTCCTTTGAGTTGGATGGAGTGTTGGATATGCTTTTCTGGGGGCAACCCAGGTAAAGCCTCCTTGAAGATTTCTGGATGATGGGTTACAATTTTGCAATCTTGAGGCATAGTGGTGTCCTGATGGTCTTTGAAATGTATGTTCTTATACTGGCAGAAGTCCCAGTTGATTACCTTGGGGTTCTTTTATTTGTCCAGGGTCTCTGTGATGCGTACAAAGACGTGGTTGCGCAGGAGTTGGTCCACTGAGTCAGGGTAGAGCTGGTGGTTGACGCCTTTGCGTTTGATGGTCAATACTGAGATTGACCAGTCTATGTGGGGGTTGTTCCTTTGTAACCAGTCCAGACCCAGTACAATGTCAATCTTGGTAAAGTCAATGATGGGTCCTTGGATGGTGGAATGCAGGTTCTCAAGCATGACGGAGAAGGGGGAAGTTTCCCTTGTCACAGCAATGTGATGTTCATCAGCTAGAACCGCATTTTTAATCTGCAAAGGATTAGTGGGTAGCTTAAACTTGCCTACAAAGCTTCTGTTGACTAGGGTTTGATCTGCGCCCAAGTCCAGGAGTGCTGAGCCTGTGTAACTTCAAAAACAGAAAGGATAGAATATCAGTTTATTGGGATGTCTGGCAATGGTGTACAGCACCAGGTCCTCCAAGGGTACTTGGATCATTAGGCAATGGTCTACGTTCTTGGGTTGGTATTCATTGTTAAGCAAGTCAGGAGTGGTTCAGGGAGAGCTTGGCTTGCTTAGTGCTCTCCCCAGGATTTTTCCTTGTCTTGGTTGTCTTGTGTGGTAGTGGCACAGAAATGAGTACAGTTTGATTGGCTGTTGTTCCTGTTTCCGTGTCCATTGGAACCTGTGGGCTTATGGTTTGCGTTGCTGCTGTTGTTCCCAGGGGGTGGCTGATGGGAATGCCTGGCTAGGTGAGAATCTTTGGGCCTCTCTTGCTTTCCAGTTTGCGTCTTGTTAAGGGTGTTGGATGTTTGTTCTTCTTTCTCTGTCTCACAATGCAGACTTTGCAGATTGGTGACTTGGTCCAGGTTTAAGTATCACATTACATGCAACTTAAGGGTTTTGTAGTACATGAGGTGTGTGGCTGGGGTGTCAAAGGCCATGTCAGATGGTACACAAAGTTGGAGTTCCTTGTAAGCATGGGTGAGTTCCTTCACGGTGCCTGTCTGGGTTAGGTTCTTTACTTGTCTTATGATCATAAGTGTGGTGCTTTTAGCACAAATCTTGCCAAGAAGTCTTGTTTGAAGGTGTCCCAATCCTTCTCTGTGTGTTCTTTATGCCACTTGTTGCACCAAGTGCCAGCATCATGAGTCAGTCAGGTGGATGGAGATATCTGCAATCCAGAATTGTTGCAGGCATTCCGTTTGGGCCTGTTTGCTTTGGTCCAATTGGATCCATGCGGTAGTGTTGTCATTGTTGGCCCCAGCAAAGGATTCCAGGGCTGCGCTTTGAAGTCTCTGGGCTACGTAGGCTGGCATAGTGTTTTTGTCAGTTGCTCAAGGCATAGTGGAGGGAGCCTGGAAGAACCCCTGTGCTGACAGGGCATTGAACGCGGGGAGTGGGATCACCATGTTCTGGTAGAGGTCAAACCCATCAGGTATCACAGCACCAGGTGTGTACGATGTCCATTCTACCAGGAGGCCAGACATGATTCTATCAAGGATTTGTTGGCTGCGGCAAGTATGAGCAACAGGCGGAATTTTGGGGGTAAAGTAGGATGAAAAACCTACTTCTGCTACCAATGTTGTAAATGTTCTGTTTTAGCAGAGTTAAAAGGGGGAAATATTTAGAAACTAGATAATAATATTTATTGGGAGATAGTGATTATATAGTTATTGTGAATCAATGAATAACAGGAACATGACTGTGTTGATCACACAGTTAGATGGTGAAGGGGGTGGCTTGATCCTGGTAATGATTCAAGCGCCAAAACAAGGTATCCATTGTAAGGGATCATCATTTGTTCATGTTGTTGGATTTGGACATTTGAGTCAACTTCCTAGTCTGTCTTCAAGTAACTGGATAATCAGATTGCGGGTCACAAACCTGCTTACTCAGAACCTTGCTGGCAGGTTGAGCCTGCTGTTTTGACAGTTGCAATTGGCTATCTTGAACAAACCCGCCAAGGCAAGTGAAGCGCCAGTGGTGACTGTCCCTGAGATTTCTTTAGCTATGCTTCAGCACATTTTACCCTGAAGTCTTCAACAGTTGAGTCCAAAGAGTTACCCCTTGTTCTCATCAATTGTGATCATCCTGTCCTTTCTGTTGCTGTCCAAGAAATGATTGAGCAATATTTTCAGGAGCACCCTGCCTCTTTAGCTGCTGTCTGTACCACCAAAGAGAAGCAGAATCCTGCTGAGATTGCAACATTTGCTGTAAATAAATCTACTTCTGATTACTTCTTGTTTTATGGTAGCATTGACACCGGTCAAACTATCTATTGTCCAGACATTCTGTTAGATACAGGTCCTTCCAAGAACTTCATGAGTGTTGAGACCACAAACTTGCTGCAACTCAATTATTATCCTGGTATGCTGGTTAGGGGTGGAAACTGTCAAACGTTTCTCTCTTTCCAGCTTAATAAGCCAGTGACATTTGTAGTTGTGGGTCAATCTTTTACCGGAAGGTTCTCCATATGCTCTACTCTGATGTATCCAATTATCATAGGAGTAGGCTGGTGGAAGGACCATAATGTATTGACCCTGCTAAAAGAAAATGAGCAAGAAATTAGACCACTCTTTGGGTATATCCATCTGTATTCTGTTGTTGGTTATGTCAGAATTAGAGCAGTCTTCTCAGACAATCCAGTTGGTTCCTGTCCCTACACCTGTAAGTTCAGATTTACCAGCATGCCTTCAATCCTGGCCCACGGTATTTGATGCCACTAGGGGTGAGGTCCTTCCCAAGCACACTCAGTTCAACTTTGACTTTAAGGTTACTTTTGATCTGATTTGTATTGTATTGTGTCTCCCATTTACCCTTTGACCTTAAAGGAGGACGCATGCTTGGAAGAGTGGACTCGTGGCATGTTGCCCAAGGGATACATCTTCAAGAAGACTTTGTCAATTTTATCTCCATTGTTGTTTGTCCAAAAATCCAATGGGTCTCCTAGACCTTGTTTGACTATGGGAATTTGATCAACAACTTGATCCCTGACCCCTACCCTTTACCTCTTGAAGCACAAACTTCTTGGTGTGTTGAGAAGGCAAAGGTATTCTCAAAACGTGATCCCTTAAGTCCATTCAACCAGATTAGGATCACAGAAGGAATGGAAGGGCTGACAGCATTCAGGACTAAGAAAGGTGTCTTCCAATTTTGTGTTATGCCTTTTGGACTGAAGAATGCTCTGGCTTGCTTTCAGCGGTTGATTGACTCAGTTTTGGGAGATCTCCTGGGTGTTTGTGCCATTGTATATAAGGATGACATCTTGGTGTTTATCCAGATGAAGAGACTAATAAGGCATATCTGTCAGCAGTTGTAGAGCGCATCCTCCAGGCTAATTTAATCATCAAAGGGAGTAAGTGTGAATTGTTTAAACGTAAGGTTACCTTTTTGGGTAATATTACCTTTGAGGATGGCTACACTATTGCTTCTGACAAGGAAGCAGTGGTTTGAGAGTATGCTACGCCTGTGACAATATCCCAACTTCATAGTCTCTTGGGTACTTGTATGTTCTTGAAGAAATTTAACCCTCACTTGTCAGAAGTGGCTGCCCCCTTGTATTCTGCAAGCAGGAAGACAACTTTGGTCTGGACACCTGAGTGCACAAACGCGTTTGCAGCAATAAAGCTCTTTTTCTGTCTTCATCTGTGTTGAGACCTGTGGATCATGAAATTCCTTTTGTGGTTTCCACAGATGCCTCTAAATATTCTGTGGCCGGTGTGTTGCTACAAACTGCAGGTGATAGAGTTGAGAGACCTGTAGGGTGTTTCTCCCAGAAGATGGAGGCTTGGGAACACAACTACATGATTTACAATAAGGAATTGCTGGCAGTGGTAGAATCCTTAAAACATTGACACCACCATCTCATTTCAGTGTGTCATTTGTTTGTAGTAAGGACTAACCATAAAGCTCTTCTGTATTATTGTCAACCCAGGGTTTTGTCAGGTTTTCAATCCAGATGGCATGGTGATCTGACAAGATACAAGTTTTGCTACAAGTTCATTAAGGGTGCTGATAATCATTTGGCAGATGCTTTGAGCAGAAATCCTTCTGTCGTAAATCACGCTATTAATGCTATTTTGATTTGTCCTTCAAATATTGATAGTTGCAAAGATTTGACTGGTTTTGCCTTTGAGTTCAGAAATTCCTCACCTTCTGCAAATGGGTCTGGTTCAATACCCACCCATTCCGGATTATTGTACCTGTCTGTGGTTGATCCTGGTATGACCTCATCCCAGCATGACCCCCTCAGCCACTCTGTCTTCCTATTGAGTGATCACCACCTCTTGTCAACTATTTAAAGTAGAATCATTACTCCTAATAAAGACAAGTTTATCCACATTTGTGTTGGCTTTTATAATCTTCAAGCTTTTCCTGTCCTTTCTGCCAAAAGGACTTTTACATCTTGTTTTCCAGTAAATTAAGGTATGTGCCCTTAATTTTGCCCTGAAGGCTAACCCAAGGCTAGCGTTGAACCTCAAATATTTTGTAATAAAGATTTCCCGCCATGTCCTCCAGGATGTTATCCCATGGAGCCAAACACAACACCTTCCCATCTCTCAGATGATGGTATGGATGTCAAGTTCAATTAGCACACTATGATACCAGACAAGGATGTGGTTCCTTTTGTATTACCTCTGCCTGCTAAACTTGCCACCATGTCCTTAACTGAGGGTGCAGACTTAGACTTATATTCCAAAGTGAAGTTTTTGCAGCCTCTATCCAAAGGTTACAATAAGTTATTGGAATTAGCATGTACACATTCTGTTGGACAGCCACAGGGTTATCACAAGATAGGACCAATTTGATATCATCAAGGTTGCTTGTGGGTTTCAGAGGGAACTATTTGGAACAAAATCATGGAGGCTTATCACACCTGTCCTACAGCAGGCCATCCAGGGAAAAATAAAACAGTGGAGCTCATCTGTAGACAGTTTTTATGGAAAGGCTTGACGGTGCAGGTGGCGGCTTACATTTGTGACTGCCTGGTATGTGTTTGGTCTAAGGCAAGCAGGAACAAGACTACTGGTTTGTTGGTTCCTTTACAACCAGCTGCAGGGCCCTGGATGTCAGTGCTGGTGGATTTCATCAGAGAACTTCCTAATTCTGACGGGTTTAATGCAATCATGGTGGTGGTTGATTGCTTCACAAAAATAGCACACTTTGTTCCCTGCTCAACCACAATTACTTTAGTGAAGACAGATAGACTGTTTGTTAATAGAATCTTCTCCCTTCATGGCATCCTGATGGAGATTGTGAGTGATTGTGGGCCCCAATTCATTGCTCAGTACTGGGAAGCTTTTACTGGAATTCTGGGTATCAAATTGTGTTGTTCCACAGCTTTTCACACCCAATCCAATGACAAACAAAGAGGGTAAACCAAAGTTTGGAGGTCTACCTGAGCTGCTACACTGATGCGCAACAAGACAACTGGTGTGCCAACCTACCCATGACAGAGTTTACCTATAATAACGCCATGCATACGCTAACTCAGGTTTCACCATTATATTCCAATGTAGGCTACAATCCCTCATCCAATATGAGTCCTCATTTGGTTAGCAACTTAGAAGCTGCAACTGATCAAGCCACTGCATTGAAGCAGGCTCATCAGGAACTTCAGGTTACTATTGCTGCTGCCGTGACAACTTACAAGGAATATGCAGATCACAAGCGCCAGGAAGGTCCCACTTACAGGCCAGGTGATCTAGTCATGTTTGATGCTCAAAATATGAAACTTAAAGTTCCATGTCATAAATTGGGTCCCAAGTGAGTGGGTCACTTCAAAGTTGAACGTCAAATTGGTCCATCTGTATACCAATTAGATTTACCCCCAGCTTTTAAGATTTTCCACACCTTCTATGAATGCTTACTTACTCCTTTTAAGGGTACTGAGATTCCTTCTTCCCAACCCATTCTGGTGGAAGGAGAACCTGAGTATGAGTTAAATTTCATTTTGGCTTCTCATAAGAATTGACACAGTCTATAATATTTGGTGTCATGTAAGGGTTATCCTGATTCTGAAAACTCATGGGTTCCTCACTATGATTGTTCTAACTCCCCCAATCTTATCCAAGAGTTCTATGATTGCAACCTAACCACCATTGGTCTCCCCAAGCTCACTTTAGTTGCAATGAAACTTATCCCTGCCCACAAAACCTATTCCTTATCCCATCTTCTGGATGGTGGTAGTGTGCCCAGGGCTAAAGCAGAGGGTAATGTCACGGTAGGTTCCATAATGCTGGGTATTGTTCATCCAAGTAAGAAGGCTCAGAAGGCCGGAAAACCTGTATCAAAATTGACCAAATTAACGGATTTAAATCAAACAGTTGATTGGAAATGGGTTACTGCTGCTCCAGTCTGTCAGCTGAAACCGGTTCCCCCTTGCAAACTGATGTTGATAAATTGGCGTAATTTGAGGGTCACCAGATATGAACTTGTTAATCAGCATGGTCATCAGAAGTTGGTCACTCAAGGGTTCTTTGCAACCTGGACTAGATACTCACTTGACAATGTGGAAGGAATAGGAGCCCAGGATCCAGGCAGTATTGCTTAGTCAAATTTTGATATACACTGAATAATTTTCATTGTTTCAACTCTTAAGAGTTGAGTCCTCCTAAAATTTACTCAATAAAAATCACATATTCCCTGGTCTAACTTTACTTTTGAAAATGCATCCTGTAGTTGGATTGTTGCGCTACACTCCCCACAATTTAATCCTTAGCTGGATCATTATAGGAAGATGGGGGCCTGCTGTTGGCACTTTGTTATTGTTGCCGCCAAATGTTAATTCAATACCTGTCAATCTTGGAGCTGTTCCTACTCCTGTCAAAGCTGAAACTCATGTGCTATCTCAATGTCCTGAATTTTATGCTGAAGACACTCTGATTCTCTTGCAGGCCATTTATCTAGGGTTTTTTGTTTGGTGTTGATTATTTTACTTAACCCTAGTATCTCATTTGGAAATTTCACAAAACGCTATCTGAAGCTACGTTGGTGGTTAATAATTAACTCTATGTGGATTTGGTGGGTGATTCTCCACCACGTGGAGACAGCTTCTTATTATCCTGGGAATTCTTTCACACAGAGGGGCCACAGGATTGGCAAAAGGACTGGTTTGGGCCTGAGAGCCTACATGAACTGTGTGTAGATGTTAGCAAACTAGAACTAGATAAGGCAGAATTTGTATGAACCAATGTGTAAGTAACCTGGATACATCTATTCCTGACAATAACAACAAGGAATTACAGGTCTTACTAGGGTGTGTTATCCCTCCTGCTAAACTGATTTCTTCTTTAAGCCCTAGAAATGAATTTTTAGTTTGTAATAATCTGAACTTATTACCTGAAGTCATTCTTGGTGAAACCCAAAAATTTGGATTAAATCCACTACGTGAATCAAACCTGGGTCCTCTTGATTGTTTCCCATTCACCTATTCAAAGTTAGTGATTCAAAATCAAGCTTACCTTTTGCTTTGCACCAGATAGACCCCTGCAGCCAATCAAAGTTTACACCCGGGGCTTCCTGATGTGAATCTGCTTTTGCTTCAAACATCCAGCCCCACACCAACACTATAAGCTCTGTACTTGACTTTAAACCCAGTAACAGTTGTTTATCTTCTTCTGGTGATCAATTGCAACCACCAGAAGCCCCCAATCTGTTGCTTCTCAAACAGCTGGGGTAAATGACACCTAGCTGTTTGAGAAGGTTCAGCAGGGACCATTGGTTCTATTTTGGAACAACCTCTTTTTAATTTAAGCCAAAGCTCCCCCTGCCAAGTTTTCCTTCCCAATTTCCCCAATATTTCTCCAATTCCCCTTGAAACTGCAATTTAGACATCTCTTGACAGCCTATTTAAGGCTTCATCCTGTCAGGGTGTTTGATTGTTCAGTTAATAAAGTCAATTTCTTCAAACCTAGTTAATTTTATCTTGCTTGTTTCCTTCTTGAAATCCAAAGCCATGAGACTACCCAAGTCCTCCCAAGGGGAGCCATTTGGGTACAAATGTTTGGTTTGGTTGCTCCTTGTACAGGTCCTGGCAGCAAGCGTATCTCTAGGAACCAGGGCAGATTCTGGTTTGTCTACCCCTCCATATCTCAATAAATTGTGGCGCCAAGTGATACCTGGTGTATGGTACACCACCACGCCTTTGTCCACAAACCCTCCTATTACAGAGAAACAACGTGTCATGGGAAACAGTTAGCCTGTTACTCCTTCCTTGTTTCATCCTTTGGCTTTGGTCTTCCTTCTTAGCTACCTAGGAGCTTACTTCCTCCTTGGTAGATTTAATCCCCTCCTGGGGCAATATTGTTTGCTCAGGGAGCTTTTCCATATGGGAATGGTGTCTATCCCCGTTGGTTCCTTGGTCACAGGTTTGAACCCTTCTGCAGCCATACATCTGCTTGGTGATATGTTTCTGAGCGGATGGGTTCCTGACACAATGGTTCATTTAAATTTATTATTAGAATTATTATACTACCATTTACAACATTGTTGGGGGTTTTATACAGCTTTTTCTGAATTTCTAAGTAATTGTGTGATTTTGGTCCTTGGGTATTCTAAAATTAGGAATCTGGTTCATTAGTTGATCTTCAAGTTTGGCTAGCTCTTGATTGGCATTGGCAAATAGATACAGAGGGCTTCTAAATTTCAAACTATTTTCTCAATATCATGTGACCTGGCCAAATACAGTTTAGTCTGGACACTGAGAGTTGATTCAGGCTGGCATAATTGGGGGATGATATCAAATTTCACCAAAATCTCATTTTGGCAGGCAGTTGCCTCTGCGTAAGTCTGGGCCATTATGTCAGGAATATTCCTGACATAAACCAGATTTCTAATGAGGTACTATGCTGGGGGAAATAGGGAATTCCACTGTCAAGAATTCACAATTTGATGTGGATTTCCCCCATTAATTTTGGAAATTAAAAATAAAATAAAAGTTGAAACAGGACTTGGACAACACCAGATTAAATTATCATCCGGGCAGGCGCCATCCACACCCGCCAGCACCCAGCCAGCCAGCCGGCTGCCCACCTGCTTGCCTCCTGGCCCCCAGCTGACTGCCAGTCACCCACCTGGGCCCCAATCCCCACTACCCAGCCAATCAAAAACATCCACCCAATGCAGCCAATCATATAAGTCCCTGAGAAAAGGCCCTTATTTTTAGAATTTTTCCTGCCCACCAGAAGAAAGCCAAACCCAAGTTTTACATGTGAGCAAATATTTTCCCCATAGCCAATGGGGTCCTGACTCCCAGGTCACAAGATGGAATTCAGACTCCAACCAAGTCATGTTTCCCAAGACAAAAATAGATCTTGAAGAACTCATGAGTTGCCACCACCACATGACCCCATGCTCAGGAAAGATCATTTGCCCCAGTCAAGAATGACCAAACCCACAACAGATTACAAAGGAATAAGAGTTTGGCCATCTTCCCAAAAACAAACTGCCATTCCTATCTTCCAAGCTTTTGGGATTCCCCCTCTCATGCTTTCCACTCCCATCTTCAAATCTTTGCACAGTAGAAAGCACTATTGTTGCAACTGAACCAATGAGAGTTCAGTACTTGGGATTGGGGAAGGCAACAGTCCAATAGGAAAGGACAGAATAATAAGAATAAGGTATTGTTTATTGTATAATATTGTGATTAATATACTATATGGGGAAAGCCACAAGGCCACAAGGGGTGGCATAGTGGGAAGTTCCATGTAAGGTTTGGAGCCAAGGAATAACTTGTGCGGGGATCAGCAGGTCAAATTGGCAACGCTTCTAATTAGGATGAAGTACCTGCCATTTGACATTGCCATCAGATTAATCCATAACGTTAGATACGTCAAGGGGCAACTCACCAAGCGCCCCCTGTATATTGTAAGATGCGTTAGCAGGCAAGCCTAGAAACTTGGTTGCAACACTATAAATAAATGATCCCTCCTCAGTAATAGCTTGTGCTATTATTGAGTTTAATACCCTCAATAAAGCTGAATTCATTCTCAACTTCCAAGTCAACTCTTAGTTAGTTTACCCCAGCCTACATCCTCCAATCCAAGGAAGATGAACCACCTCATCTTTACAGCTGTGCTTACAGCTTGCCTTGGAATTGGAGGATATCAACAGGGACCAGAGTTCTTTGGGCCTTCACCAGAAGGGTTAGGTCACAATTACCACTATGACCCTGGACAACTCAACTCTTTGCACATAGATACCTGGCCTCCTCTGGTGTCACCACACTCCACCCTGTCTATTGCAGTGTATACCTCCATATATTGTGTACTGACCTACTTTATGGGCAGCTTTGGGAGATACAACATCCATGCCAAGGTCTTCCAGTGGTTAACAACCATTTATCTAATCATCACCGCCTTGACCAGTTTACAATTCTCCAACCTTCAGCCATAACTTCTTCAAGTAGTACCTGCAATATCTGGGTATTAATACAACTCAACTCTTCAAAAACTGGTTCCTGGCCTCCCCTTGTGTGAGAGAGGGGGGCTAAACTAACTAAGTTTGGCTCCCATCCTGGCAAAACAAACCACCAGGATGCCGTCCAGTGGAGAACTGGAACGGCCGCTCAAAGGGGTGACCACAGGGAGGACACGGGGGACAACTGAAGGAAATAGGCATTCAGTGCCATCAGCGCCAAGCTGTTGAGCAGCCAGGGGGTACGGGCGGGGGCGGAAGGGGACATCACAGAAGCGCGCAAAGGTACCAAGTTACTCTTTTCTAAGACAGGCGGGGCAGACAATGGTACCGTCTCACCCACAAAGCAGGAGAAGCATAGTCATCACCATCCAGATCCAGATCATCACATGTCAGACTTTTCACCAGGCCTCCCTGGAATAAAGGGGACTACCAGGCAAACTCAGGAGGCTAGAGGGGGCCTCACTCACAAGCTGCACAGAAGAGGAGATTTTAGACCACAGGTCCGGTGAGGTAGACCACAGAAGGAGCAAGAAAGGAGCCAAAGAAAATGCAACAAATCTTATAACTGGGAGTATCATATTTGGATTCTCCACAAAATTTGGGGAGGATTGGTGGGATTTTTTGATTGCAAGCAGTAAAAGGGAACCAACCAAGGCAGCCACAAGCAAGAAGGCAAGAGGAGCAACAAAGTAGGCTTGGAGGGCTTGGCAGCGTGCTCAGGTGTCTTTAAAGTGATCAGGGACAAGAGCAGGTTTGAAATCAAAGTGTTCAAAGAAAAAATCAGAAATAAAGTAGGTTTTTATATTGATTTTTACTAAAAAAAACTTGGGTTTGAGCGTAAATATTTAAAACAAAAGCAAAAACCAAAATCGCTATACGCTGGGGTCAGTTTAAAGGGTCCCAGAAGAGGGACAGGGTTCAAAACGGGAAGTTTAAAGGTAAGGATCAAAGCAAAGACTAACACTTTAATTCTAGAAGATGGGGGACTCAAGCAGAATTCCAACCAAACAATAAAATTTAAAATAAAGTGTGTCAAAACTCCAAACTTTTAGTAAATTGAAAATTGACAAGCAGGGGACTCAAAGTCCCCTGGCCTTGTTAAAAGGGATGGGTTTGGCAGATATTGGTCACATGGCCTCCAATGCAGCATCTGATTGGTCATGGGATAAATTTTGCTGGCCAGGGCCAGGGGGACTGGAGGGTTTCAATGTAATTTCCGCAATCCCCCTGATTGACTGGAGGGTAATGCAAGCATTTCAGATCTAGTTGTCTTGGTAGTTGTTGATGTGGCCCCATTTGATTGGGCGTTCCTGATTGTCTTTAAAAGCAGACAATACCAAGCTAATAAATAGTCCAAATTAACTAGTGTTTCTTCCCAAGCCGGGGCAACTAAAGCTGGGGGTCCTGCAGGGTATGCCAACACAAATCTTTCATCCACTGTGTGAGCTAAATCATTGAGTGAATTTAGTGGTTTTGCTGGACTTTGTGCAGTCTTTTTTGTGTGAAAAGGAAATACAGTCCTATCCAAAGCCAAAGGGGGCAGTGAATTTACACCTTGTGTCACCACACTCTACCCTGTCCATTGCAATGTATACCTCACTGTTTTACATGCTGATCTACTTTGCAGGGAGCTTTGGGAGGTACAACATCCACACCAAAGTCTTCTGGTGGTTGATGACCATCTATCTAATTGTCACCGCCTTGGCTGGCTTCCAGTTCTTTAATCTCCAGCCATACCTTCTTTAAGTAGTACCTACAATGTCTGGATATTACAGTTAGTTGTGCGCCTTCAGTTAAGCACCTTTCCAGTCTTGGTAAATCTCCTAGGATTTGCAGTCTGCTTATCAAACAACCCACTGACTCAAGCCCAAAAAAACGCAGGTGGCTGAACCCTTGGCCTGTAATACCCAGTTATGGTAGGTATCACTTTCAGGAAGTAGGGTAGAAGGTTGGCAAACTGAAACCCAGTCAAGGCGGTAACAATGGGGTACACAGTCATGAGACAGCGGAAGATCTTGGCATGCACATTGTATCTCCCAAAACTTCCGGCAAAGTAGGTCAAGATATAGTACATGGATGTGTACATGGCAATAGAGAGTGTTGAATGTGGAGACACCAAAGGAGGCCAAGGTCCAGTTTGGGATGAGTTCAGTTGACCAGGATCATAGTAGGAGTCTTGACCTAGTCCTTCTGGAGATGGCCCAAAGAGTTCTGGACCTGACTGGTAGCCTCCAATCCCAAGGCAAGCTGTGAGCACAGCTGTGAAGATGAGGTGGTTCATCTTCCTTGGATTGGAGGGTTGGCAGGGGGTGATTGATAGTTTTACCTTGTTAGAGGTAAGTTGAATTTCACTTTATTGAGGGTATTAATCTCAATAATAGCACAAGCTATTACTGAGGGGGATCCTTTATTTATAGTGCTCCCCACTTGCAAACTTTTGTAAGTGGAAGTGAAAACAAGGGACTGGGGATCCCAGAAGTTTGGATAAAGGTTTTGGGAAATGGGGTTTGAGAAGATGGCCAAATTCTTGTCCTTGGGCAACCTGCTGGAGGTTTGGCCATTCATGCCTGGGGCCAATGATATCCCCTGGTTGTGAAGTCAGCTGATGGGAAAGGCTCATGGGACTTTCCAAATCTATTTTTGGTTTGGAAAGGTTAGTTTGGCTGGGGCCTAGACCTAAGCAAGTGTTGTGGCCCTCTGAATCCCATTGGCTTGAGGTCAAATTATTTTTAACTTTTGGGATCTGGGTTGGTCTATTTTTGGAATGGTCAGGGTTATTTTTGGAATCTGCACTTGGGTTTGCCCTTTCTTCTGCAGGGCAGAAATTATTCCCTACATTTTTCCCTGTGATCAGGTACTTTTCTGATTGGTTGCCTGGTATGGTGACTTTTGATTGGCTGGGTAATGGGGCCTGGGAGCTAGCAGTGGGCCCGCTGGGGAAGGGGTGGGCAAGCGGGTGGCTGGTGGGAGCCGGGCAAGTGCGCGGGAGGCTGGCGGGTGGGCGGGGGACTGGCAGTGGGACCGCTGGTGCCAGCCTGGCTGGGCGGGTGGCTCGCAGGCGGCTGGCTGGGCAGTAGGAGCCTGGCTGGCAGGTGGGAAGCTGGCGGAGGGTGGTGGGCGTCTGCGCGGCAGTGGCAGGCGCCTGCCCAGATGTTAAATTGTTCCAGTTTTCATGAAAATCCGTTTTTTCCAAATTTCAATTTTTATTTCCCCCAAATAAAGGGGGAAATTCTTCATCGAATTTGGCCTCTGTAATTGGGAATTCTCCTATCTTTTCCTGACATTTTCCTTCAGTCAGAATTTGATTTATGTCAGGAATATTCCTGACATGGCCCTCTGGGCTGGCAGGCCGCAGATTTTGGGGACCAGGGTTCAATTCCTGTTTTAGACTTAGGTTTATTATTAGAAGTAAAATGGCATTTGTGAAATTATAGCCTACATCACCCTGGTGGGTTTAGTTTACACTATGATACTCATTGTCAGGGAAATAACCCTGATCTGCTGGCTTGCTAGTGTTTGGGAACTGGCAGGTTACAGACTGGGTGAGCAGAGCCCACCAAATGATTGGTGCTAACTTAATGAGGTAGGAAATTGACTTGCTCACCCATGACCATGGGCAGCAGCAGGACAATAGTATCTATTACTCCTGTGAGATTAATGTATACAATCCCAAATATCTTATTGGTATGGTCCAGGGGAAGCTCAGCTGCAAATGTGGGCTTGGGTTTGGGGATGACAGGTCATTCCATGTTTAATTGGTAGGCAGGGAGGAAGTTGTGTTTATCTATGAACAGGCGGGGCTCAGTAACATGCCAAGGACCTTTCCGGTTGTATCTGGTTAACTCTTTAGTTTGGGGAAAAGGATCCCAAGCTAATATATTGTCTGAAGTGTAGTACCTGTACTCGGGCTTTGAGGGGTATTCTTTAAAATGGATAGGATAAAATGGAGCACCTGGAAGACAATATATAGCTGTCAGGTTGGCAAGAGGATCAGATGATATTTAAGTTAACTGGCAGATGACAAGGATAAAATACGGCAACAATTGGGGGAACCTTTATCTCATAACCTTTGTTTAAAAATGATGATGGGGATTAATTTTTGACTGACAGGTACTTATACCGCACTGCCAGGCTTCATTTCTGATTAAGTTTCTTGAACTCTGGTGGGTTGGCATTGGGGGTCTTAGATGGTAGGGTGGCATTTGGCACCGGCAGATTGCCACTGGTCGCTTTAGGATAAGGAGACTTCAAATCCTTCTGTTTGGCAACTCTGGTGTTAGATGGACAATTAGGTTCAGTGCCGCTTCCTGGGCTTTGGGGGAGTTCAGAAAAACTCTCATTGGGGGACTTGTGCATTTCACCAAGCAAACTGACAGTGTCAAGTATTAGCACCTCAGGGAGCCTCCTGGAATCTTGCACTGGCAGTTTTATTGCAAACCCCTGTGGGGTATTTAAGTATTTGGGTCCTGGTGGGTTGACAACAACTTTATCAATTGGTTGTGGGCTTTCAGATTCCCATTCTTTGGAACTGGCGGTTTGTGAAGGGTTTTGTTCAGGGTTTGACCCTGGTTCCATACTTTGGGATTCAGGTACGTCCAAATTGTCATTCCTGACACTCATCACTTGACCTTAGGCACTGGTAGGCTGCTCAGCCTATTACATCTTCAATTTAGCACCCCTCCTATCTTGGGCATTACCCTCTTCTCAACAACCTATGTTGTCTGATGAGACCAACATGCCCTTTTCCTAGATGTGGAATTGCCACAGATAATGTCATCTTAGCCAGAATCACCTGCCCCCAGGAGAAAGCGCCCAAGCAGCTAGCCCCAATAAAACCCATGAAGAGTCTGGCTGATCTAAACCAAGCATTGAAAATAAATGGGTTGTGTCAAAGCATGTGCAGGTTTTGCCAATTTTGTCAAATGAGTCAAAAAAAGGCTTGTAAACCTCAAAAACAGGTAATTTGGTGCTTTTTGGCACCAAAATGAACTTAAGATGTCATAATTTTTTAGTAACTTCCAAAGGCTTGGTGAAAAAAATTAAGGCCTGCCACATCATCACCAAATCCCAATCTCCCTATTGACTTATGATTCCCTAGAACTAATTTAGTAGTTCAATAAACACTATGATGTTAAACCCAATATTAAGTTTTAAAGTTTGCAGATAATTATCCCCCAAAGATGGAGTTCCTTCTTGATTACGTGCCTGTGCGGTACATTGTGGTTTGTGGCTTCAATTTTGCAGTTTCTGTGGCATCCACGCTGATTTAAATCCCCCCAATTTTGAAATTGAAGAAGTTGTGGAACCAATTTGTGAGATTTTGTATTTTCAAAATCCAGTCACCATTTATCAATCAATTTTATACTTTTTTCTGCCCTATTTTTTTGGCTTTATTATCTCTCTGCCTCTGTTTGGATATTTACGCCTGCAAGTTTTGACTTTACAATTTTTGTTAATTTTCAATTCTTTGATGATTTGGTATTTTATTTCCCATTTTGTGAGCTTTTTGGAATTTTGAAGAAACTCCACCATGACAGGTATCCTGAAATGTGCTAGCATATATGAAGATACAGTTGGTGCTGTACAGAAAGAACTTGATTTAAGTAAGGGAATTACTGTATACTAATGACATTTAATCTTGTAGAAGCACTTTTCCTAGCTAAATATGACTGATTTCCTTTAATGTTATTTGTTACGGTAGAAAATCAAATGGAAGGAATAGTGCACCCTCGTAAAACCCAAAATCAGCAAAGAACTGCAGCCAAACCCCTAAAAGAAATTGACAACTTAAATGCTGTCATAGACAAAAAATGGGTCAAAGCTGGGGTTGCCCAAATAGCCCTCAAAAATCTGGACCTGCCATATTTTCCCCAAATAATTATGACAAGAAAATTACACATTATACGCTATTTGGGGATGGCAGCTCTTGACCTGCTGATTGCCAGATTTTTTTGAATTATGATGTCATCAACTTGAATTCCAACGCAGGACCACCAACTGCTGAAAATATTCTTGCCAGCCAATCAGAAGCCGCGGAATCTCCTCCTGTCCCATCCTAAACTCCCTTAAGACTTTCCCATTCCCCCTCTAGAAACTTGTTTATAGATAGCTTAATTTTCCTCAGAAATAAAAGAAAGTTTATCCCAAAATGATGGCCTATCTGGGGCTGTTTGCCCCTGTCCTTGAAGGACTAGCTGTTGTGGCCGTCAAGGTTGCTGTCGACTCCATGGCCGTGACTTGGCCCGCTCTTTACATGCCAATGCCTTCCAAATCTTTCTCAAATTTTCCTTTACAAGTCATTTGCTTGTTGAAAATTTTAACCTCAATCTTCTGCTACACCACCATTGGATCCAAGATGTTGAACCCGTCCTCCCAATTTGGCCTCCTGCTTGTCAAGCAACTCACGATTTGTTTATTATATTCTCATTGTATTTCCTTGAATCACGCAGCTTACCATTTCACTCTAACATTATTGTTCTATACCCTTCTGACAGGTTGCTTTCTAGACTGTTAACAATGTTTTCTAGGAAATTCTAGCAGGCCTTTGTTTTATATCACCTGCATTTCAGGTTTAGTGCTTAACCATATGTCAGTGATCATGATTTGTTAGCTTTTTCCTAGTGCAGGTGGCTCTTGCTGGTGTGGATGATGGCACAATAAGGATCTTTATTTTCTATTCTTTATGTTTGTCTGATCTTTGCTGCTTAGTGATATGACTTCAATTGGCAGCTCAATAATCCAAGAGTTTGAACCTGGTACCAAAGCATCACCTACCACTAATTTGAGACAGTGTCCGAAGATTCTATTGAGTGGTGCAGCAGTGCTTTTGATTTGGTGGCTCTGCTGAGATGATGTCCTGAACTGCCTTTTGATTCCATGTTTATAGTTCTTATGTTACTATTTATGAGGCTGTTATTTGTAATTTATGCGCTTAAGCCTTTAATAATAGCTGCAAGTTTGGTCAACAATCTCAACACCTCCCCAATGCCATAAAAGTTTCCAGCTGGGATATAAAAAACCAATTGAAAATCTTTCTCTATACTGGCATAAATAATACCAGGTAAGTTTATGCAGCTTGAGTGGTACACCTTTTCAGGAGTATACTTTACCTGCACATCCTTTTAGTTGCCGGTATTGTCTAACCAAGAGTGTCAAAAGATCAAGTCAACATTTAGCAATCTAGACTTAAAACTCTAAAAACTTCTAACTCAATATCTGTGAAGCTCCCAGGCTAGGCAGTTGGATCAAGAAGTTGCTGCACCAACACAGCCTTACCTCTTCAAAAAAGCCTTTCCCTCTACTTAAAACTAGTGTTGAGTATATACTTCTGGAAAGTATAGTAGACAAAGTAAAGAGGAAAGTTAAGAAGACAATGATCCTTTATTTGATGAGTATTGAAGATTATATAGTATCATGGGAAGCCACACACTGTCCATGTGTGTCATGGGGCTTGTTTAGTAGTGTTTCATTTGGAATTCAAAAGGGTTGATCCCTGTATAGGATGGGTGGCTGATAAGAGTGCCACTGATTTAATTATTAATTGGGAAATAAATTGGACAATTGCTTCCCCAAGAGGGAGTAATTGTAGATGTTGCAACACTAGTACTGTAGATTCAGAACCTATTAGGAAAAATGTGGGATTGTTGAATTCTTTTGAGTAAACTCACCAATTTACTGGAGTATTTTTCATCCTTTTATATAAAAAAGTAAGTTGTTCTGGGATGAAAATTACTCCATTAAGTTGATGAGTTCATACAAAAGAATTTGACAATCCTGTATTTTTCCCATCAGGTTCTGAATCTACAGTATCAAGGTTTTCATCCCCTAGCCTCCCCCTGTAATGAATCCAACTCACAAAATTGGATTCTAAAAACCCATTATTGGATAAAGGCTTTCCTTCCCCCATCATTTTCCTTGATCTCCCCAATCATGTTATAGGCTTTCTTAAATACCATCCCATATATTTAACTATGATAGCTCCTATGGAGCTATCTTGGTTTCCTAATAGCTCAATTAACAACAATATAGTAAACCCCTTATTAAAATTGAAACTTTCACAGAGATCATCCCTCATCATTTGAATCCATTAACTTGGGGGATCAAAAACTTCTTGTGGCAGAAAGTTTTCTTCCAGCTTTTGAAGGGATGCTGGAATCAAATTTATTCCAAATTTGGGTGCTCACCACTGCAACTGTACCGACCATTATGGATGACTTCTCAGCTCACGCACCTATTTGGCTTGGGGATGTGTAGTGCTGGTCATTGTTCCTATGTTATGGGGTTCACCTGGTCCATCCTTCTGAATACTTTTGCTGCTAGATGGTCGCAAGCCTCCGTTTGCCACACACCCAGAGAAACCCTCCATTCTCACCACCCTCTTGAGGACCAAAATGACAGCTCCTGCTTAAGAAAAGCTTCTTCCTGTTACCACTCCTTACCATGACTACAGCAATCTAGGCTTCACTTATTTGATCAACCTGGGGCTTACCAAACAGGTGATTCCTCACATGAGAGCTCTACATCCCTGGGCAACTGCAGTCAGTTACCTGGTAAGATTGGTGCCGGTAATGTACTGGGTTTTAGGCTTGACCCCCAAGTTCCAGGGAGACTTCTGAAGCTAACCCAGACTATGGCAAGAGAACAGGTTTCGATATACAGGGAAGCTATCTTCGCCAAAGTTTCGTACCATATTAAGTAAACGGTAGCTCTGGTTTCCCAGACTGGTCTAAGAGCAAGGGTTTGCAACGAGGTTGTGGAGCTTGCTCTTCAAAGCTAGATCGGGAATTTTAAAGATAATTGAGATAGAGGAGGTCACATGCTATATTCTGGGCTTTGTTCGGTTGGCAGGAGGCTTGAATGGCAAGCTTAATCTGGGTTGGATTTCTATTCTTGATGATAGGCTTAAAGTAAATAGCGAACTGAAGTTCGCGCTTTGAGCTTAGTGAGATTGAAGCTAGCAGCTTTGAATACTGGGACTAGATGGGATGTAATAAACTCTGCCAAGCCAAGCACATTGGATTTACTATGAAAATATTGGATTTACTTTAAAAATATTTATGAATCGGAGGTGAGCAGATTTTATTTGCCCAAGCTTCTAAGCAAAGGGATTCACTTGATTTTATCGTATTTTTAAAGAGGATCGAATTGCAGATGAATTGCTTTTACTATCGTTACATGGACAAAATGGTCAGCGAAGATAAAACTTGATGTCATCGATGTTGCCGAAGCAGTACTTTTACAAAGATTATTCTTTGTTAAAGCCACATGATATAAAATACTAAATTAAAATAGACTATCGAATTAGCCTCCGTGCAATCATAACTTGAACAAAGGAACGACTTTGTATTTACTTTGAAGATTATTTTAATCAGGAAGAAGAGTATGCTTGGATGTTTACTTCTCCGGCCAAGCCCAGGGCAGCCGCAGCCAGTTTTGGCTCTGGGGACTCGATTCAAAGATCTCTTTTAAGTTTAGTTAAATATGGAAAGTTACGTTTTACTTACAGCGGCCCAGAGTCGGAGGTTAGCCGGTGTTGAGCCGAAGCATCCCTACTTGGATCCAAGCGCTGCCACATCAAATCATAATCCAAGTGAGGTCGAGCCCAGTAATTAAAATTTTCAGGTGGGCTCTTGAGGAGGCAAAGGTTAAGGAGTTTAAAATCAAAACTATAGATAGAAACACTCTCTTTTATGAAATTTCAGCAACCTAGAAGTTTCCTTTAGATATGACTTACAACGATTTCGATAGTTTCAACAACAAAATGAGTAATGCTTATCTCTTTATCCAATTCTTATTTTATAGACGATCTTAGTATCGATAAACAGGGCGGAAGCCGCTATGTCCCTCCCCATGCACGTGGGGGTGAATCAGAAGATACAGCGGGACGCCAATCTTCTTGGTCCTCTCAACCCCGCAGTTCAAAGTAAGATATTTTTTCTTTATGATACTAATTTGCCTTTTTAAAAAGTCTGCCCCCAGGAAGGTATTTACACTTTTTTATATATTGTTTTTAACTTCATCAGATCTTTAACTGCTAGTCGTCACAGTGGCGCTGTAAATAATGGAACCTCTGGTGGGGGAAACTGGGACGCTCCTATCAAGCAACCCTATTCTTCTGAACGCTTTGGTTCTAATCGCGCCCCCCGCCAAAGTAGTGGAGGCTTCGGAGGAAGTGCTCGCCGTGACCCTGCTCTTGGACACTGGGAGAATGGCAAACATGAATGGGGCCAAGAAAATGCACGACTTGAAAAGGAACTTTACGGAGTTGCTGAAGATTTTGATCGCCAGAACTCTGGTATCAACTTTGCCAAGTATGATGATATTCCAGTTGATGCTACTGGTAGAGATGTTCCAAGCTCCATCACTACCTTTGATGAATCAAAATTAGACGAACTCCTTTTAGCTAATATTCGCCTTGCACGCTACACTGTTCCCACCCCAGTACAGAAGAATTCGATTCCAATTGTCTGTAGCAAGCGCGATCTTATGGCCTGTGCTCAAACTGGTTCAGGAAAAACCGGAGGTTTCTTATTCCCTATTTTGAATATGGCTTTTAAGGAAGGTCCCTCCCCTCCTCCTGCCAACTCTGGGATTCATCGTAAGGCCTATCCTATTGCCCTTATCCTCGCTCCCACTCGTGAACTGGTTTCTCAAATTCATGAGGAAGCACGCAAGTTTTGTTACCGCGCCTGGACTCGTCCCTGCTGTGTCTATGGAGGGACTGATATTGGTTCTCAGCTTCGTCAAATTGAACGTGGCTGTGATATTTTATCGGCCACCCCTGGGCGTCTTGTTGACTTGATTGAGCGTGACCGCATCAGTCTTGCTAACATCCGTTTCCTTGTACTTGATGAGGCTGATCGCATGTTGGATATGGGGTTTGAGCCTCAAATTCGCCAGATTGTTGAACGCGAAGACATGCCTGGAGTTAATGATCGCACCACTCTTATGTTCAGTGCCACTTTTCCTCGTGACATTCAGATGCTTGCTCGTGACTTCCTAAAGGAATATATATTCCTAAGTGTTGGGCGTGTTGGTAGCACCAGTGAAAATATTACTCAGCGTGTTGAGTTTGTAGAAGATCACGATAAAAATTCCGTGCTCCTTGATGTCCTTTCCTCATCCCAATCTGATAAGGGATTGACTCTTGTTTTTGTGGAAACTAAGCGTAGCGCTGATGCCTTATGCCGCTTCTTGACCCAGAATCGGTTCCCTGCCACCGCAATTCATGGTGATCGTTCTCAGCGTGAGCGTGAACAAGCTCTTGCAAGCTTTCGCTCTGGCCGCACTCCCATTATGGTAGCAACAGCAGTTGCTGCTCGTGGCTTGGATATTCCCAATGTCAGCCATGTTATCAACTGTGATCTTCCTTCTGATCTTGATGATTACGTCCATCGTATTGGTCGTACTGGACGTGCAGGAAACACTGGTACAGCCACCACCTTCTTCAACCGTGGCAACCGCAACCTTGCACCAGGTCTCATCGATCTTCTCACTGAAGCTAAACAAGATGTGCCCAGCTTTTTGGCTGAAATCGCTCAAGAAAACAGCTTTGGTGGTTTTAGCCGTGGACGTGGACGAGGCGGAAGTAGCCGAGGTGGTAGCCGTGGTGGAAGCTTTGGCGGGCGTGATTTCCGTAAATCTAATACCTCTGGTGGTGGGTCACGTGGCTTTGGAGGTGACTCTTACACTAGTGGCAGTGGTGGTGGCTTCGCAAATGCAGGGGCAGGCAGTGAAAGCTGGTTTTAAAATCACTTTTTAGTTTCTCCACCCCATCATCTTACCTCCTTCTTTGCTAAATAGCATCTGCTATTTGTATCCCACTTGGTCTATCCTTGTTGCGTGTGTATTTAGTATTCTAGAAGATTTGCTTGAGGGCGTTCTGCTAAAACTCAAAGTTTAAAAGTTGTTGTGCCCAATTATGTCCCTACCCCCTTCTAAAATGCTATCCTGTGAGCTTTCCCCTTCCCCCTCACTCCTGCCTTATACACAAACAAGATCCTTTAGTCTTTTGCTCAAGTCTCTTCTCCCAATATAGACTTTTTAAAGAATTTTCTAAATTTAGACTTTGCTTTTATATTTCATACATAGCCATTTAAGCTTTACATCTTTTAGGACAAGCTTTTTTAGTCAGACACTCCCAAATAGTTATGTTTATTTTAATATTCTTTCTGATACTTAGAGCCACTTTAGAATGCTTATCACTTCCATGCATATTTTTTTAAATAAAGCTTGGGTCCAAACTAATCAAATTTAAATAAAAAATAGGAAAGGCTTCAGTATAATTCAAAGTACATTTAGCACTTATACTTATTAATGAGTACCTCAAATTCTAGCCTGCTTTAGATACTATCAATAAACTCTTTAGAGCAACTCAAATATATGGGTCATTATTTTAGAGATTAGGCCATTTTCTAATGCACATGCTGCTCAAGTCGCAGCATAACACAGTTCGATTTTGAAAAAGTAACTAATTACACAATTTATATTTAAAACATTAATAACTCAATGAAAAATTAATATTTTTTCACACTGTAAACTATCAAAATGAAGCTAAGAATCTTATCTTTCTATTGGTGTAAAAATTTTAATATGTATACTATGCTCAATATTAAAGCGAAAGTAATTTAAAAGAGCATAATCCAGATTTTATTATATGATTATATCTAATGATATAAAGTAGATCACTTCAAAGCTAATAAATACTCTTTTTTGAATACACAACAGATGTTTTTATTTGACGAAATTAAAGATAAGATTGAGAGCTTTATTTTTGCATTTTATTTTATTTTATTTAAAAAGCTCAATTCTCTAGGATTTTATGATAGTTTGAAGTTAGGATGTTTTTATCACTGTTTAGATTGATTTTAAGGTTCAAGTGAGCTTCGAACCTCAAATTGAGCATTCTTTAAATGGAATTCTTTAATATTTTATCATTTAAAAATATGCGGAAGAGTTACAATTAACTGAATACATCATTTTAATTGATTTGCATTGATTACAAAGAGGATATGATGTAATAATAATGCTTAGCTGCTTCACATATATCACTTGTGCATGAAAACTGGGTATTTAATTAATTTCTGCAAACATAAATTCAAGTTCAAACTATAATAAAAGCTATCACACCATTTCTTTCAGAATGGTGTCATTTAGCTTGGTATATAAGAGCTAAAGTACCACAAAGCTTCTAATCCAAATAACCCAATTCAAAGACCACATTCTGATCATAACTACTCCATCATTAAGGCACACATCAAAGATCTGACCTAATTACAGATTCAAAATACTACCATGTCCTCAGTTAAATTTACTTCTTCCATGCTACCCTTTTTTCCTTGGGAGCTTCAACAAAAAGAGAAGGAATTGAAATGTTAAAAAGGCATTCCTCTTTATTTCTGGTGATGATTTGATATTTTCATCAAGCACTTCCTTACTCAAGCTGAATTTGGGAGAGCCCAGTTCCTGCCAACTATTCAAAATCAAAAAAGCAAAGAGTTCATTTAAAACTTAAAGGATCTCATGAAATCCTCTCCCAAAAAGCATCTCCCAGCCTTGCGATCTCTGGTTACTTCCAGTTACTCTTTAAAAGAGCTTAATGATATGGGGTTTAATATAACCAAAAGTGAGTTTGAATACTCAAGAAAAATAAATAAAAATAAAAATGTAAGCTTAAACAAAAAAAGCCAAAAAAATAATAACTATTCATTAAAAAAAGAAATAACTAAAAAAATAATTAAAAAATTGCTGGAAAATTCTTTTGAAACAAGCCAGTTTACAAAAAAAAGTGCCTGAAAAAATTTATAAAGATATAGAAAAAGAGATGAGTAATTACTCAACTGAAATTAAATACTCTCTACTTAAAACAAAAAAAGAAATATATGAAAATATGAAAATAAAAAATGAAATTTCAGTTTCAATTTCCACTTACTATAAATTAATCCCTAAAAATATAATAAAAAGTAAAAAAAAACCAATATGTGCAATATTTGTAATTTAAAAAATTCACTAGAAAAAAAGAAGGAAGAATGTGAAAGTAAAAACTTACCATTACCAGAATCTATAGACAATGACTTAAAGACTATTAATCAGCACCAAGACTTTTATGTTCATCAAAATTGTGAATATAAAAAAGATATTAATGAACTAGATGATGAGTCTTGTGTTGTAGTTATAGATTATAAAGAAAACTTAAAGGTTGGAGGTGGTCCAATTGAGACCAATAATTGTTTTCAAAAAAACCAATCTCATTATTAGGGTTTGCATTAGTTTTTAAAGAAAACAATAAAATTAAATATGAATATCATGATTTTTTGTCTCAAATATTATCACATGATTCTTTATTTTCAGGTGAATGTCTAATAAGTCTTCTTAAATTAGATAGATTTAAAAAAATAAAAAATATAAAAGTATGGACAGATAATGGAAATCATTTTAGATCATATGAATTTTTATATTACTTATTTAAAGAGGCACCTAAATATATCAAGGGTTCCATAAAATATAACCGTTTTGTTGAATGCCATGGAAAAAGCATTGTTGATGGTCACTTTGGTGTAATATCAAAATTTTTAAAGGAAAAAGAAAATGTACTTTATATTAACAACATTAATGATCTAAAAAATATTTGTGAGAAAGAAGAAAGAAGAAAAGAATTATACAATTCATCTTTAACTGGTTCAATTGTTTCCCAAAAAGCATTTTTTTATATTTATGAAAGGAAATTTAGGCCTATAAAAAGAGAGCTTGAAGTTAAAAATCTGCGCATTAATCTTTCATATTTGATGAAAGATGGGAAGTTATATACTTCACCTTTAACATTTGAAAGCTTCTCAGAATATTCTGAGATATTTTATCATTTGAAATCACGTGATGATACCAGAGAAACAAAAATATCAGAAGATGCTAGTAGTGTATTGGGGCAAGTTCATGAAGTAGGGCAGCTTACTAGAGGGTGTATTTTAAATAGAGTTATCAGTCTTTCAAAAACAACAACCTTTTTTTCTGAAACAAACTAAGAATATTTATGATGAGCCAAAGATAGGGTAATAGCATTTATAGCTTTGGGGCTGCTATTACTCTCCCATGCAACTCATCATAAATATTTTTGGTTTGTAGTAGCACTTAAGATATTTTCAGTAGTACTATAAGTTGCAATTTTCAATTATAAAATCAATGAATTATTTTTTAAAAAATCACCCAAGCCCAAGATCAATTAAATATTTGGGATTGATTGTATTTTACTCTTTCTGAATAATTTGAATATTAATAATGTGATTAAGTTATAAAATAACCAATCTGGCGCCTAGGCATAACAAGAAAAATAATGTCCCATATGTTTAAAACATTCATGTCATTAAGATTTTCAACACCTTTTTTGGCATCGATATTGCCAACTTACCATGGCACTAAATTTGTTTAATTAAACTTTATTATAAAACTATTCTATCAACCCCCTGAAGAAGTCAACCACCTTATCCGTATGTATACCCAACCAATAACCTTTACCCCAACAGTGTATACTCAAGTAAGGAATCTGCATCTAAAAAGGGTTGGCTTGTTCCATACCCTCTAGGCAAGCATATGAAATCTGAAGCAAACCAGCCTTCTACCTCTGCTCCTTTGGGTCCATAGAGTCCACCCCATTCACAAGCCAAGATTGTCCTGTTGTAACTGTGCTGTTTTAGCAGAGTTACAAAGGGGGAAATGATCAGAGACCAGATAGTATTCTTTATTGAGAGATGGCTATTATGTATTGATAATATCTGGATATTGGGAACATGATTGTGGTGTTCACTCAATTGGATGGTTAAGGGGGTGGCTTGATCCTTGTAGAGAGCCAAGCGCTGAATTGAGGTATCCATTGTGTTGTGATCACTATCTGGTCATGTTACTAGGTTTAGATATTCAAGTCAGCTTCTGCATTTGGCTTCAGGTCACTGGGAAGACAGTCTCACACTCTTTCTGCTGGGCCTTAGAGGGGCGTGATTAGTTAAGATGTAGAACTGTATCCTGATTTTGTTTTCCCAGTCCTTGTACCAGGTAAGTGTTATTATTGTATATCTCTAGCACAAGAGCGGGCCCAATTTCTCTGGCTGCAGCTAACTCTTATCTGAATTCATCACCCATACCTCATTGTCAGCTTTGTGCCTGTCTTGGATAGGGACAAATGTGTCTTGTAGGCATTTGGTTTCATTTTCCTCTTGGTCATGGTTGGCATGAAGTATCTGTGGATCTGAACGGGGAGGCACTTTGCTGGGTATTTCCAACTTGGGCCCGGTAAGGGCTTAGATGATGTTTGGTTGTGTTCCATACACCAGTTCAAAGGGATTCTTCCCAGTGGATTGGTTTACTTGGGTGCAGCACACAAGAAGTGCAGTTACCAATTGTTTATGCCAGTCCTCAGGTCTGCTGGCAGGTGAGCTTAGCAAGGGCTTGCACTAGGCTACTATTGAGCCGCTCACCGCTGCCATTCACCTGCGGGTAGTATGGCATGGTCACTGTGTATTTAACCCCATTTTTGGTAAGATAAACATTTGTGACTTCAGAGGTCAATTCTTTTCCCCCATCTGTGATCAATAGTTCTGGCTTTTCAAACTTACCAATGATTTTCTTGCCTATTAATTGTTGTACATTGTTGCCAGTGTAGGCTTTGACAGCCTGTGCCACTGGCCAGCAGGTAGCAAAGTCAATGGTGGTGATGACATACTTTTTGTTGTTGTGCTTTCCTAGAATGGGCCTCATAATGTATAGAGCCCACACTTTGAAGGGTAGCTGGGTACGGATAGAGAGCACAGAATCTGGCAGTGTGTTGCTCTTGGCAAGTTCCTCACATACTTCACATTGGTTGAGCACTTCCTGTACGTCCCGGTATAAGGTCAGCCACCAGGCTTTGTGTTTCAAGAATTTGTAGAGATTCTGGCTCTTAGTGTAGCCTAGATCTCTATGATAACACAAGATGGTATAACCTGTTGATGTGTTGGGATGTAAGAGATAGTCACTTTATCTGTCATTTTACAGTGGAGCGTTCCGTAGAAATCTGTAAATAGGTGTTTGTTTTTGACAACAGTGTCCCTGGTAATATTGGTGGTGCTCAGGGGAAACCCTTTGTCCTTGGTCCAACGCAATAAGATGGGACATTCTGGGCCCTGCCCATTTTCCCCTCTTGAGGCCCTAACATAATAGTTGCAAGAGGGTGTTGGCTGTGACAAGTTCTGGGCTGGGTTTGTATTTTATATTCATGTTAAATTGTTCAATAAACATCATCCAGCAGGCCTGATGTCTGGAATCATTGGCTTGTTTCTTGAAATAGATGAGTGTCTTATGGTTGGTCAGAGCAGTAAACTCTTCCTGTCTCTCTAGGTAACAGCGCCACATGACTAAACTGTAGACAATGGCCAACAGCTCCTCTTCATGAATAGGATAGTGACACTCCACATTGGTTAGATTGTGTGACTTGTAGGCCACTGTTAGGAAGTCACCAGTGGCCGTCTTGATACAGAGTACACCTCCAATGAAGGCATCAGAGGTGTTGGTTTCCATTTGGTAGTTGACATTTTGTTTAGGATATTTCAGGATAGGAGCAGACACCAGCTTCTCTTTTAAGCGGGGAAAACAGAGGTATAGATGAGGGGTCCACACAAATTTAGACTTGGCACCTGTGATGACTGACAGTGGTGTGGTGAGAATGCCACAGTCTAATATGAGGCATTGTATGTAGACTATAATGTCTAAGAAGTTTATGAGCTCTACCTTATCCTTGGGTGGTGGCATCTTACAGATAGCCTGAATCTTTTACGTATCTGGTTTGATATCTTCTAAGAATACTATGTACCCTAGGAAAGGAAGTTGCTCTTGGTATAGTTGCCATTTAGATGGCTTGGCAAAGAGTTTGTGCTACGCTAGGGTTGCAAACACTGCTTTCAGGTCCTTGTGATGTTGCACAATGGTTGTCATGTTCAGCTCTTGAGGACAACATCCAAGAGGACCCAGCAGGAAACCTTTATTATAAAAGGTTTGAGGGTTGAAGCTAGCCTTGGGTTAGACTTCAGGGCAAAATTAAGGGCATGGATATTAAATTCCTGGAATACACAATGTTGCATCTGAACTGATTAGAGTTCAGTGTTTGATTCTGTAAGACAACAGTCCAATAGAAAGGACAAGAATGAATAGAATAAGATGTACTTTATTGTAGCTTATTATGACTAATATACCATATGGGGAAAGCCACCAGGCCACAGGGGGTGGCACAGTGGCAGGTTCCATGTAAGGTTAGAAGCTGAGGAATAACTCATGCAGGGATCAGCAAAGCCAAATTGCAGCACTCCTAATTAGGAAAAAGTGCCTGTAATTTGATATTATCTTCAGATTGAATTATGCTGTTAGATACATCTAGGGGAAAGTTATCAAGCACCCCCTGTGTATTGTAAGATATGTTGGCAGGCAAGGAGGGAAACTTAGTTGCAACACCCCCTTGCCCCCTGCTTGTCATCAGAAACCAGGATCAAAGTCTGCGGAAGATATGGGAAGGTCTGCACAAACAACTTTTGTGTAGGGATGGCGCAGCAGGGGTGAAAGCAATCATGGTGGAGTTTTTTGTGTTTCCTTGGGCATCTTCAGGTTGGTAGGTGTGGTTGTCATAGACCACCGCTATTTCAAAGGGTCCCAAGTGGATGGGTTTTAATTTGGATGAATTGGGATTGAGGGCATAGACAGGGTCACCTACGGCGTATCCTGCCTCAAGGTGTTTTGTCCCCCCTCAATTTGCTTGTGTTCAGTGTCTCAGGCTTTGGCCCACCACTGGTTCAGGGTTGGGGTAGTTGACAGGTGAGGTTTCACAGAAACTGTGGATTGTAATTTACATTGTTCTACCCCTGTCAAACTGTCAGGAGTCCCAAAGGCCAAAGCGCTGGGGCTGAACCTGATGCCTCTGTTAATTCTTGCTTGTAAGATGAGTAGGGCAGTGGGCAGGTGTTCAGTCCACACAGTATTGGGATGCTCTTGTGAGAGCTTGGCAATCAGTTGGACCAACAAACCATTTAGGAGCTCTATGCGTCCATTAGCTTGGGGATGGTAGGGAGTCGTGACTACTTGTTGCAGGACATTCTTGGCGCAATACACCTTCATGAAGTGCCCTACTAGCTCAGGTCTGCATATGTGATAAGATGTTTGGGCTGCCCAAAGAGGGCCATAATTTCCTTGCCAATGAAGCAAGTGATGGTGGTGGCAGTATGATTGGTGGTCACCCACACTACTGGCTAACAAATGAAATAGTCAATGGCCGTAATAACATACTTCTTGCCTAGCCTGTCTTTGGGGAGAGGTCCAACAATGTTGAAGGCCCACTGTTTGAAGGGTTTCATGGCTTTGATGGGTAGAACAGAATTTGGAGGTGCAGGTTTAAACGTGTTCTTTTTGCACAACACACATGTTTTGAGGAGGTCTAAGATGTCTTGGTGCATACACGGCCACAAAACCTTAAACTTCATGATTTTGAAGAGGTTACATCCTCTGATGTGACCCAAGGTGCAGTGGTAGTGTAGTATGGTATCCCCTTGCTGTGTGGTGGGAATATACAGTGTCTTCTCACCTGTCTCTTCCTGGTGACAGACTTTACCAGTGTCTGTGGTGAACTGACTCTTGTTGTCCTTCAGCTTGGAAATAGTCACAGAATTAAGACTTTTGTAACAAGTGGCCTCAGGACGTAGATAGAGCATTGGCCAGTCTGGGTCTAAGCCATTGTCTCCCGTGATAGACACTATGTACAGTCTGGATAAGGCATTGGCTGTGACAAGTTTCTTCCCAGGCTTGTATTTGATGCACAACTGATAAGGGAATAGGTGCTCAGCCCAGCCTGCTTGGTGTCACATTAAGTGTGACTGTGTATTGAAGTACTGAAGCGGCTTGTGATCTGTCAGGAAATGGGGAGGAAATGTGGCACCCTCCCGGTAACAGCGCCATTTCTTGACACAGTGCACAATTGCCGCTAACTCCTTATCATTTATGGGGTAGTGTTGCTCTGAGTTGATGAGCTTTCTGGACTTGTAGGCCACAGGGAGAAAGACACCTTTTTCAGTTCCTACCTGTAACACCCCCCTATGGCTCTGTCAGAGGCATCAGTCTCAAGTTTGTACTGGCAGTTCCAATTGAGAATTACAATAAAGGTTTAGTTGTAAGTCTCTGCTTTAACGTCTCAAAGGCTTGATCTCTGACAGGTGTCCAGTGGAAGCATTGTTTTGTGTTTAAGAGCTCAGCAAGGGGTACAATTAGTTCTCCGCAGTTGTGAATAAACTTTTGCACATAGACAGCCATACCCAAGTAGGTAAGCACTTGACCCACATCAGTGGGAGATGGCATGCTTGTGATTGCCTTGATTTTGGCAGGGTCAGGCTTTATCCCTTGGGAAGAGATGGTGTGCCCAAGGAATAAGAGCTTCAACTTGAGGAATTTTCATTTGGAAGGCTTGGCCTTCAGCTGGTTTTTATAAAGGGTGTTGAGGACACAACAAAGGTGTTGGAGAAGTGTGGTTTGATATTGACTGAAGACAATAATTTCATCCAGGTACACCACGACACATTTTCTAATCAAATATTTAAATGCTATGTTCATCAACATGGCAAAAGTGGAGGGAGTGTTGGTCATTCCAAAGTTCATGATACAACACTCACACAACCTGTAGCTGTAATTGTCAGGGAACCAACCCTGATTGTCTGGCTTGCTAGCGTCTGGGAACTGGTGGGCCGCGTACTGGGTGGGCAGGGCCCACCAAAGAATTGGCGCTAACTTAATGAGGTAGGACATTGAATTGCCCAGCCACAACCACAGACTGGTGGCGGAAACAATAGTATCTATTACTCCCATGAGATTTATATATACAATTCCAAAAAGCTTGTTGGTATGGTCCAGTGGGAGCTCAGCTGCAGAGGCGGGCATTGGTTTGGGGGTGACGGGTGGCTCTATATCTATTTGGTAGGCAGGAAGGAAGCTGTATTTATCTCTGAACAGGCGGGGCTTGGTAATGTACCAAGGGCCTTCTCAGTTGTATCTGGTTCTCTCAGTAGTTCTGGCCAAGGAATCCTGGGCTATTATGTTGTTGGTGGTGTAGTCCCTGTACTTGGGCTTTAAGGGGTACTCCATAAAGTGGATGGGACCAAAGGGAGCATCTGGCGGGCAGTACGTAGCTGGCGGGTTGGCAGGGGGGTCAGACAATCTTTGAGTTAACTGGCAGATGACAAGAATAAAATACAGCAATAATTGAGGCAACCAATACAGTAGTTTTAAAAGCTATGGCAGCAAGCAAAATGAACTCAGATTTAAACAAAATCATTTCAGATTTAAATGAAATCTAACTAGCAGGTTAAAATATACACTCTGTTAATAGGGATTTTTGGCGTTAATAGGCAAAATGGGTCAACACAGCAAAGAAGGACTCATGCGCAAAACAAAACCATTCAAAATGCAATCCAAAATACATGGATTCACAAAAAAATGGTGTGAGTTGGCTTTTGGTGTACATATGTTTACTATGTGAATTGATGACAAAATACACCCACACACATGCGTCAAAACTCAATCCAAAAACAAAACACAATAGGAACTCAAAAAATAAACGAAATCACTCACGCAGTTTGTGCAATGGATTGTAATCAAGAATGATACCAAGGCATCTAAAATAAGACACAAGATCTGAAACATAAATTTTAAAAATATTGTGTTGGGTGCTTAATTTGGCAAAAAATATGAGAAAATGGGTGAAAATTATTTTGGGTATTCAAAAATGGGTGTTGTAAACCAGAAATAACTAATTAAGAAATAAAAAATCTATAATTGGGATATTGGGTGGGAAAATATTAATTAAATATCCATATTCAGATAAAAGCAAAAATTAAAATTAGGGAGTAACTTAATTAAAATTTATTTAGTATTTTATTAAATTTTAAAATTGAAGGAACACAACACCAGAGTACCAATGCACCTGTTGTGCGCCGCGGTTGCAGTTGCCCCCACAGGTCAAAGAATAGACTCAGTACAACACAAGTGCCTACTCAGGAGGGAGACAGAAGAGGAGAGTTCCATAGTGACGCTACACTGACACAGCTGGTTCAAGGAGCACAAGCTGCTAGGGTGTGAAGCATAAACCCTCAGGTCCCCAAGCTGACCCGGAAGCCCACCAAGGTTACCTTCACAAAAACAGTTAGAGACAAGGAGGTAGAACTTACTTCATATGTGTTTGACGCTGTGTACCGGCAAGAGTCTGTCCCGTCAGCCATGCTGGAGAAGGTGAAGCCTGTACTTGATACTAGCTATGAGCCATACATCAGCGATGGCAATCAGAAGGACAATGAAGAACCGAGTTCTTTCAAACTGATGAGGGACAACTGGTGCGCAAGAAAGTTGCAGCCTTCTACAACAAGGTGCCTATGCCCTGTGCCTTGCCCAATGCCGATGAGTCAATCCCCACCGCTAAAAAGCCCGCTCAGAAGTGCATCCCCGACATCAAACACATCATCTTGCTTAATCTAATGCGCAAATCAGGCAATTACAAGGCGGCTGCAGCCATTGTTGGGGTGGATCCCAAGTACGCCTCAAAGACCTTCAACAAGTTCCTCAACACAGGTTGAGTCCTTGCCACGGAGAAATCCTTGCATGTGTCAACCATGCTCACAAAGGAGCACAAATGGGAAATCCACCAGTGGATTACCTGGGACTGCCATCTTGAACTGGCAAATATTCAGGCCATGGTCAAGTCTGCTTTTGGGGTTGAGGCTTCAATTTCCTTTTACTACCATCTGGTCAAGGGAATTCAATTTTCCTGGAAAAAACTCGGGGTATCCCCATACAATTGGAACAGCCCAACCAATATTGAGACCCAGAGAAAATACGCAGAGGCATACACTGCCCTAAAAGCCAAGGGGACGGTCAAATTTTACTACATCAACAAATCAGCATTTGCCTCGTCAATGCGCAATGAGTATGGGTATGTCCCCAGAGGCTCCAATGACGGGGTGGCTTGGTGTGCTGTAGTCTGCGCCACAGCCTATTTGATGGTGGCTCTCCTCAGTCCAAAGGGGGTTGAGCTCTACCAAATGATATTGGGATCTCACAATAGCTGGACCTTCCTATCATTCCTCCAATTGGTCCAGGAGCACCTGAGGCGCACAAGCCCGGGCTTTACCAACATAATTGTGCTGGACAATGTTGGTCTCCACAAGGTGGCGGATATTCTCAAGGAATTCCCAATGATTGACACCAGCACTGCAGTGGGCCCCCAGCAATTGGCCCTGGAAAATTTGCGCCTTCTCTTCCTCCCTGCCTATTTGCCCTTCCTAAATCTCATTGAGGAAGTCTTTGGGTGGCTCAAGCGAGTTGTCAAACAAGGAACACCAACTGGGACAGAGGATCTTTTTGATTTTCTGCAGGCAGGGATCCATACCCTCCTAGCCAAGACCGTGGCCAAATTCTATGACCATGCTGATTTGTTTATCCCCACGTGCCTTGTGAATCAGCCAATCAATTAAAAGCTTAGCTTATCCCACTTTTTTATATATCCTCTAATTTACTAATCAAGATTCATTAACTAACATTTTATATTTAGATGTTTCCAAGCCTGTAATCACATTCAGCAGCACCATCAATGAAGGTTAGTAATTTATTTATTTATAATCATTTTTATTATTGCATCCAAGGGTATCCCAAACGCTTGATAATGGATTACACAAACACATCAATATCATTTTTGGCAAATAAATATAAAAAGCAAACTAAAAAAATGTAAATCATACAAATTAGAAGTAGATTTTATTGACATATATTATATGCTTTTATTAAAACCTTCCCTGGAATTTATTTTGTAAGTAATGTTTGCTAAAATATTATTTTATAAAATTATTAATTATAATAAAAATAATCTAAAGGGTAAATATATTTATTGGAATAGAGGATATATTAGGAGCGCCTATAAGGGGTTTGGCGGTATGTACCCACCCCGCAATGGAGGTGGCGCACAACCTCCACCGCCACACCATGGACAGTGGATACACCCTGGTTAAAATACTCCTGCCTGCTGGTGAAAGGCAGAATGGTTAGGTGGGAGTGAAGCAGCAGCTTCTCAGGCGGGGCTGCAAACCCGTAGATTCCAGCCAGGACCAGGGCGTCCTGGATAACGTGATCCACTGAGTCATATCTGGGGGGGGGACCTTCTTCCCGTCAAGTGCAAGCTGGGCCTCGTTGATTCCAAGAAGGACCCTGTCCAGATCCTCTACGCTGGCTCCCATTCCAAAGTAGAATAGGAACCCCAGGTAAACAACAAGGTGAAGCCTTTGTCAAGCAAAGGCTTCTATAAACTTGCACAATTTGTTGTATACAACGCTAATCTTCTTCTCGTGCTTTTTCTTGGCAAAGGTCAGCTCCATTGCTGCAGGGACACCTGTCTTGTTGGCACTCCAGGCCAGCCCAAAGTCTGCCAGGAGGATTTTTGACTTCTTTACGGCTGTTGCGTCTGCAACAGCCAGTTTTGCCACCACAAACCCAAAGTTGTCCAGCAGGTAAGAGATGGTATGCTCCACTGGGAAGCAGAAGCAAGCAGCTGCATGAGCCCGGCCCATCTCCGGTATATTATTGAATGGGAGCGTTGCCAGGACGTCCCAAACAAGCTCAATGGAGTTTACACAGTAAACTCCACTGAGGTTAACCGGATCCAGGCGGACCAGTTGAGCATCCTTGTAGGCAGTAACTGCCCACTTGAATGCCCCCTTGCCATGCATCAGCCCAGCCAATGCCTCCCTTGACATTGGGAATGTACTGTGAATCCTATCTTCAAGCTTCCGCAAGACAGGGGGGACAGGAAAAGCTGCTTGGCCATGTGAGTGTCAAAATTTGAGTAGAAGGTGGGGGGAACAAAAGGAACCAGGACCTGGCAGAGTTTGCCATCAACATCTTCTAAAAAAAGGTAAGTATTTATGAATTTTTATTAATTTTATTTTTTCATGTTACCTTCTTGGGTTTCTTCTTTGCCAGTGGCTTTGGCAGGCTTTGCCATCCTTGGCGCAAGCAGTTGTGCGGGCATCTCAGTGTCCTCCTTGCAGGCCCTCTTGGCGGTTTTGAGATGTGCATACATCTCAGGGTCGTCCGTCCAGACAGACGGCACAGAGAGGGCAAAGGACTTGGATTGCAAGCCTTCAACCACTGTCTTCTGAATGTTGAGTAGGCGCTCTATTGTCTTCTCAGGGGTGTCCGGTATTTTGGTCATGAGTGACTTGGCGGACACCTTTTTGATTTTGTCCCCTTCAAGGACGGCAGACTTCACTTTTTCCTTGACCTTGCGGTCAATTTCTTTGATTTTGGCAATTGCCAAGTCAAGGTCTTTTAGAAGTTTTTCCAATTCACTCATTGATTTTTTACTAACCTTTTCATATGTTTTTATAGCTCTTGCCCCAATAAATTCTGTATTATTTTGATACAATTGCCTCTTTGTTTATTCCTTTTTGTTTTCCCATTTACTACATTATCCCATCTTTTTACCCATTTTGTATATGTTTTACACACATCTCAATATGTGTCGTTTGCTTTGTGTGGCATTGTTTCCTTGGTTACCATATTATTTTTGGCGCTTGACATAGCCCCTTGTGAAAATATTAACAACAACTTGGTGATCAACTGAATGTGAATTTGAAAATTACAGTGTTAATTGTATTTAGATAAAGTTGTTACTGATCCAAATTCAAACCTTAATGATAAACTTTAAGCCAATCAGGAGCCAAGTGATAAAGTGATTGATGTGACATAAAGGGTCATTCAATAATTCTTTGATGCATGTGCAATAATTCATATGATTGGCTGGTTGTTTTGCCATTGTACGCCATTGCCGCTGTGCCAAGTTGTTGATGGACTAGTGTTAACTCAGCGGCTGATTGGGCACTAGTCCACCAACAACTTACCACAGCGGCAATGGCGTACAATGGCAAAACAACCAGCCAATCATATGAATTAGCGCACATGCATCAAAGAATTATTGAATGACCCTTTATGTCACAACAATCACTTTAACACTTGGCTCCTGATTGGCTTAAAGTTTATCATTAAGGTTTTGAATTTAGATCAGTAACAACTTTATCTAAATACAATTAACACTATAATTTTCTAATTCAAATTCAGTTGATCACCAAGTTGTTGTTAATATTTTCACAAGGGGCTGGGTTTGGGTACTAAAAATAACTATGTTCTGGATCTAGATACACAACATAGTAAATATATGATTTTATAGAAATAAGCTGAACATAAAGAATAAACCCAACTATAAACAAAGAGAACCTGAACAATTGAAATTCAAAATAATGATAATATAAATAGAAATGTTCAGCAACAGGAGGTTTATTGAGGCAGGGAAGAGTGATGGGTTTGACATCAGGGATGCGCTTCTGAGAGGGCTTGATAGGTCTGGGATTGGGTGGGTGGGGCTTGCGGGTGAGGGGTGTTGGTGGCAGGGGTGGAGGCAGGAGGATTGCTCGTGATGGCTGCCATATACCGCTTGTTGTACTCCTCATCAGTCATTGGCTGGATGGGCTGGTAAGTGGCTGTGGCACGGGGCGGGAGGCGCTTGTCTTTCTGTGATTGGTTGCCCATATTCACATGGAAAACCATTTGCGCAAACAAGTCAGCCACCATTTGGTGACCAAAGAGAGATTTGTGGTCAAGGACCCCAAGATAGAGGTTGTTGAAAGCCTGAGGGCGGTGTTCCCGCAGTGTATCTCCAATGTTAAAGAAGACAACATCACCCAGATGGACGTCAGCGTGGCCAGCTGGGTACACAGAGGCTTGGTGCCCATGTCCCTGGATGGCCTCAAGGGCAGTGGAGCTACCCTCCATCTGGTGGCTCAAGAAAACCTGATGCTTTGAATTTGAGCCATCCCAGGAGTTGAGCAATCCACTAAGGATGTGGCTGTATGAGTAACCATTGACAAAATCAGAGTTTGTCCAATAATAGACAAAACCCTTAGCCAACACAGCCAGAAATGCACCAATGAACATCCCCTTTTTGACCTTCTTCCTTCTGTTCTTGGTGGCGGCTTTTCCCATCTCACCAAAATTGTCAAATGCAATTGATAACTTGTAGTAGGAGATGAAAATGACATCATATGACAGACTTGTCAGGCATCAGACCAGGGTTGCCTCAATCTCAAGATCATATGGGGAATCCTCAGCGCCATCCCATTGGTCGCCAGCAAACTTGGTAAGAACCCGTACAGAAGCCACCTTCCTATACATCCAGAGCTGCACCATGCACTCAGACACCCAAATGCCATGGTGAGCAAGTTGCTTCCAGACCTGGGTCAAGGAAAGCTTGGGGTCCCGCTGGAGGAGGTCAAGCATGATTGGGTAGGCCTCAGTTATCTGGGACTCTTGGGCCTTCTTGGGCTTCTTGGCCGCCCCAATCTGATTCCCCCTGTTCATCATGCTGTTGAATTCCCACATGACAGTAGCTTGGGTAAATTGCAATTGGTCAGCAATCTGGTCCCATGACAGACCCTGTAGATTCAGTGCCACAATTTCTTGGAGAATTTGGGCAGTGATAATTCTGCGTTTGAGGCGCTAGGCGGGGGGAGCTGAAGCCTGATTGGCTGAGGGAGGGGCAGGTTGGGCAATGGCAGGAAGTTGTTCCAAATCAAGGTTGCCATCCTGATTGGTTGGTTGGTGGGCAGCTTGTGCAGGGGTGGGTGTGGGAGCAGGGGCAGCACTAAATGCAAAGTGACTCTCAAACAAGTCAAAGCCATATGGATCGGGGGACAGTAACAGGTCAGCTTCCTTGTTACCCGCCTCAAAGGCTTGGGTGTAAACAGGTGCCTCCACATCCTGAGCCTCGCCTCCATTGAAGCTGGCTTGGTTGCTAGTGCCGTTGAATATGTTGCTGTTAAAAACCATTGTACAATAAAACCTAAGATAAAATCACTAAAAGTAGAAAATTTAAAAATTTAATGATTTATTTTTATTATAATCTCAAGCCCATATTTGGAAGGTTCTCTAAACCATTTCATACAAATTGGGAGCCATGAAAATGGATAAAATGCCTCTGTTTCTAAATTGAATAGCTGTTGATTGGCTATTATACTGTTAATTTTCTATTTTAGGCTGCTCATACTGCACATATTGTGTGAGTTCATTTTGTTTTGTGTTTGTGTAATCTTGCTTCTAGATTACTCAGATTATTTTGGTCCTTCTGATGGTGTCTCATATGAATCCTGATTGGATTATAATATACTCTGGAATAGCATCCATCCATTTCACTTGTTGTGTCAGTTCATTTTGTTTGTGGGTTGAACTACACCACTTGATGTTTGATATAATTTCATATAATGGGCAAGTGAAATTTCGTTTTTGGTTTGACATTTCATTTATTAACCAACAATATTTAAATTATTTGAATCCTGAATCTCGCGCGACTTGGATTTTGTTTAAATCTGATGTTTTATTTAAATCTGAGTTCATTTTGCTTGTCGCCATAGCTTTTAAAACTACTGTATCTCATAAACTTTATTTAAAAATGACAATTGGGGTTGGTCTTGGCCTGACAGGTATTTATCCCACACTTCCAGGCTTCACTTCCTGGTCAAGTTTTCTGGGCTCAGGCAGATTGGCATTGGGTGTCTCAGATGGCAGTGTGGCGCTTGGCACTGGCGGTTTGCCACTGGACACTTTGGGATGAGAAGACTTCAAATCCTTCTGTTTATCAATTTGGGTATTGGGTGCCTCTTTGGGTTCAGTGCCTTCCCTGGGACTTAGGAGGAGTTCAGAATAACTCTCAGGGAGAAATTTGTCTATTTCACTGGGTAAACCACCAGTGTCAGGCGTTGGCACCTCGGGGAAATTCCCGGCATCTTGCACTGGTGGTTCACTTTTTAGAGTCCTGCAGGGCAGCTAAGGGTTCAGATCCTGGCGGGCTGGCAGCAACTTTATCAATTAGTAGTGGGTTATTGTGTTCCCAGCCTTTGAGTCTGGCGGTCTGCAAAGGGTTTTGTCCAGGGTGGTACAACACGCCATTTCAAAAATAGCATCTCAAAAAATGCCATCTCAAATTTAATTTGAGATGGCGTTTTTTGCGTTAGTGATTTTGAATCACAAAAAATAAAATAAACAATAAAATAGTTAAAATTTACATATACTTTTATAATACAGCATCTCAAATTTACGCCATCTCAATTCCGTCACTTCAAGTCAGATTAATTAAATCTTATTTTGCTAACTTTATTTACATATGAAAACACTTAGTGTGGGGCGTGTTTACGCCATCTTGACTTTACGTCATTTCAAATTACGCCATCTATCTTAAACTAAAATAAGTTTATACCTGAACTAAAATAAAGCCTGTGGTATAGTGCCAGAAGATGTTCCTATAGTATTAATCTAAGACACTTATAAAAGGAACAACCTAAAAAGACGCCACTATGATAGTCCTTCTAGTGATTGTCATTGCTGGGTAAAAAAACCAGTTTTGTTATATGTAATTTATAACTTTATTATACATGGATACATTGATAAGGGTTTCATCAATAAAATATTTTAATAGTGATTTTAATATAGAAGAGGGTGATTACGCCATTTCAATTTACGTCACTTCAAATCCCACCGAGTTTCACATCACCCAATTGATTCAAGGCGCACAATGGATAGGGGAAAATAAGGGGAAATTACATATGACACCAGGCTACGCTATATCAATCCTCCCACTCCAATTCTTGCCTTCCACTTTTCAGAAGTATAGTTTCACGTCAAAACCAACATTAATAAAAAATGTAAGAAAACATATGAAAATTTGCAAATATATATTTTTTCATCTCCTCTAAACAACTGGGTACTTTTTAACCCCAGTTGTATAAGCTAGTTTTTGAGAAATTCAGGTTTTACTTTTTGGCCCGGTTTAGGTAGCTCCACCGTAAATTTGTTAATTTAATATAAAAAATGGTCAAAAACACTATGTTTTTGAGCTACGGCACCTCAATTACGTCACTTCAAAAACACCATCTAGAGAGCAAGTTTTCAGTCAAAACTCAAAGTTTTGCCACCTTGCGTTACTAATAAAAAATATTTTTTTCAAAAAAAAACATTGAAATTTTGATAGTATATATTATTTGATCTCCTCTACAATTCTATGTAAAAAATTGATACTTTTATATTAAAACATTCTTGTTTTTCTCTTTAAAAACAACCCCCAAATTGCTCATATTTTGATACTAATTCACTTTTAGATGCCTCCCAAGTCCATCAACAAAGCTGTGTCCAAGGCCTCAAAGGCCTCAAAGTTCAAGACCACTCCTCCAAAGGCCAAAAAGGCCAAAACTACCCCTAAAAAGCAGCCTGCTAAGGGTAAAGCTCCCCCCAAGGCCCCTACGCCCTCACCAGAGCCTGAGGAAACAAGCCCAACCCCTCCCCATTCTCCTTTTGTTTACTCCCCATCAGACCCTCAAGATAAGTTGTTCAACTTTAACCGCCACTCTGACCCCACTTCAGAGCCTGAGGATGAAGAAGAGCAGGAGCCTGAGCCTGGTGCTCCTGCAGATGAGCCAATTGAGCTCTGGGATCTTAATACCATCCATAATGTATGCAACAGAAATGGCACATTTGCTGTGCCCGCCACATACCCTGTCAGCTATCCAATTATGACAAAGAAAGGGGGTGATGGCTTTGTCCACAAGGGCTACAGCTTCAGCTGCAACAATGAGAAGAAGCCCATCCGTCAGCATCACTTCAAATGTGATAACGTTGGCTGTCCAGCTAGACTTACCACCTATGGGTTCACTTGTTTTAAAGCCCTGACTATTGGGCATGACTGTGCCAAGCCCTTTGATCCACTGTATCAACTGATCTGCTTGTTTCTTTGCCAGGTCATACCAACCACCAAAGACCAAACTGCAACTGAGGTTGTAAACAATGCGCTCATTAATCTAAATGATACCCAACTTGCAACTGTTGGTGGCGCCTCAAAACTTCAGAGATATCTCACTGACCAGAGATATGCTCTGAACACTGAAGGCGTCAGTGCTACATCAATTGACCAGTTGATTTTAACTGAAGGGCAAAAGCTTTCACGGCATGAAGATAGATTTCTCCTTCACAATGATGGGCAACATACCCCAGAGCAGATCATCTGCTTTTCTACCTCCCAGGATCTTTGCAACCTTTTAAATGCAAGACCTGGCTTGCAGATGGAACATTCTCAACCTCCCCAAAGCTCTTTAGCCAGCTTTGGAATATCCATGGGCAGGTTGGCAATCTTGTTCTTCCCCTGGTCTTTTTTTCCCTCCCAAATAAGAAGCAGGAAACTTATGTCCGGGCTCTAACAATATTAAAGGCCAAATTGGATGAGATCCTCCCAACTATTGAAGAGGAGCCAAAGGAGACTAGAGGGCACAAGAAAAAGGCCCAGTCAGAGGAAGCCACCCCAATCAAGAAAAAGCCTGAAAGCCTTCCATACCATAAATACCTGGTAGTAGATTTTGAGCAGGCTCAGGCCAATGCTTTTATTAGAGTCTTCAAGAGCTCCCCTCAGGGATGCTACTTTCACTTTTGGCAGGCACTCTGCCACTGCCTTCAAAAGTGCTCTGCACTTCATGAGTTGGTCTACACTGAAGGCACAAAGGAAGCAAAGGACGTGTTCAACTGCTTTGCTGCACTTGCCCTTGTGCAGAAGGAGGAGACAAATGCCTTCTACAACTCCCTCCTCCGCCATTCCTACATTATTGCCAACCAGGCAGCCTTTGCTCCATTCATAGAATATTTTGAAACTCAATGGGTTGGAGTGTTTCAAGGAGCACTTCACATCAGAAAGGGTGGTGACTCAATCCAGTGGAACTGCTTTAAGCAGGTAAAGAATGGCCTAATCAAGACCACCTCTTCTCTTGAAGGGTGGCATAGTCAATTTGCCACAAGGGTCCGGGTTCAGAAGCCCAAGTTCAACAAAATCATGTTGCATCTCAAAACTCAGCAGGCCATCTCTGCCCGCCTCTTTAAAACAGGCATAAAGACCAAGGATGATCCCCCAAGCAAACCAAAGCGGTGAAAAAGTATACAGAGATTAGCAAGGTGGTCCTTGTCTACTATCCCAAGGATAGCAAGCTTGAGCATCTCCAAGCTATCTCAGTTGCTCTTTTAACCAATGTATGATCCTTCCTCAATAAACACCACTATATCTTCTCTATCATTTCCTTTACTTTTATCATTATTTTAATTTTATTTGGTATTTGGTACAAATATATGTTTATTTTAAAGCATAGTTTATAGTTAAAATATATGAAAATGGTTGTTTTTGGGATTATTTTAACTTTTGGACTTTGCGCAACCTTGTTGCTACTAATTGACCCCATTTTTTTAATTTCAGATTTGAAATTCTGAGGCTTTTTTAAGCCTAGAAATGTTTTTTGAATTTTTATTTTTGGGAATTTTTTGGGTTTTTTTTGGAGTTCAAAAAATCTAAAATTTTAAAACCGTTTTTTCTTAGTCAAAATGCCGTAAATCAAAATGGCGTTTTTACTAGTAAATCAAGATAGCAGAAATTCAAGATGCCGTTTTTTGAGATGCTGTTTTCAAAATGGCATGTCTTACCTCCAGTGTTTGACTCTGATTCCGTATTTTAAGATTTAGGAGCATCTAAATTGTCATTCCTGTCATCATCCCCTTCTTCCCCCAAAATCCCCCTTTCAGGGCCTTCTTCTCAAGGTATTGTTGGATGGCCTGTTTGGCATTGGTTAGGTTGCTCAAGGGTTCCCAGGTGCTTTCTTCCAGGGGGTAGCCTGACCACTTAATTTAGTACTGGGGGGTCTTGTAGTGGACCCGGTTGCCGTGAATTTACTCAACTTTGTACTCAATTGAGTGGTCCTTCTGGATTGGTGGGGGGCTAGACTTGATCTTCTGGTGGGGAAGGGAGTTTCTGTCTTTTTTGAACAGCAGGGCACAGTGGAACACATTATGGATCTTCCACGTGGGGGGTAGGTCTAACTTGAAGGCAACTTCTCCAATGAGCTTGGTGATCTTATGTGGTCCGCTTCTTCTGTGAGCTAGTTTTCTGCAAGGCACATGCAGGGGAATGTTACAGGAATCCAAATAGACCTCATCTTCAACTTGGAGGGGTTTAACAGGGGTCTGTTTTCAATCAGCAAAGGCCTTGTATATCTGTACTGCTTGGTTCAGGTTTGCTGGGCATATAGTTTAGGTGTCATGGATCTGTTCAATCCAGGCGCAACCAGACGGGTTGGTTTCCTTGTTTTCAATGCTAGGGTCTCATGTGGGGTCAAACCTGTAGTTGGCTTTGAAAGGGGACACTCCATTAGATGCATGGTCTTTGCTGTTGTAGGTGTACTGTGCCATGGGTAGCATCTTGGCCCAGTTATCTTGATTGGCATTGGCATAGCATCATAGGTGTCAAGAATTACAATTTGGATGCTCCTAAATCTCAAAATACGGAATCAGAGTCAAACCCTGGACAAAACATTTTGCGGACTTCCAGACTCATAGGCTGAGAACACAACAACCCACTACTAATTAAAGAAGTTGCTATCAGCCTACCAGGATCTGAACCCTTAGCTTCCCTGCAGAATTCTGCAAGCATACCACCAGTGCAAGATGCCGGGAATTTCCCTGAGGTTCCAACGCCTGACACCAGCGGTTTGCCTGGTGAAATAGGCAGATCTCCCCCTGAGAGTTATTCTGAACTCTCCCAAAGTCCCAGAGAAGGCACTGAACTCAAAGAGGCACCCAACATTCAAATCAATAAACAGAAGGTTTTGAAGTCTTCTCACCCCAAAGCGGCCAGTGGCAAACCGCCAGTGCCGAGCGCCACACTGCCATCTGAGACACCCAATGCCAACCCACCCAAGCCCAGAAAACCCAACCAGGAAGTGAAGCCTGGCAGTGTGGGATAAATACCCATCAGGCCAAGACCAAAACCCCATTGTCATTTTTAAATAAAGGTTATGAGATATTGGTTTCCCCAATTATTGCCGTATTTTATCCTTGTAATCTGTCAGTTCACTCAAAGATCCTCTAACCCCCCTGCCGACCCGCCAGCTACGTACTACCTGCCAGGTGCTCCCTTTAGTCCTGTTCACTTCACGGAGTACCCCTAAAAGCCCAAGTACAGGGACTACACTGCTGACAACATACTAGCCCTGGATCCCTTGGCCAGAATCACTGAGAGAATCAGATACAACCGAGAAGGCCCTTGGTACATTACCAAACCCGGCCTGTTCAGAGATAAATACAACTTCCTCCCTGCCTACCAAATAAACATGGATCCACCTGTCACCCCCAAGCCAATGCCTGCCTCTGCTGCCAAACTCCCTCTGGACCATACCAACAAGCTTTTTGGAATTGTATATATACCTCTCACGGGAGTAATAGATACTATTGGCCCTGCCGCCGGTCCGTGGTCGTGGTTGGGCAAGTCAATGTCCTACCTCATTAAGCTAGCACCAATCCTTTGGTGGGCCCTGCCCACCCAGTCTGCAACCTGCCAGTTCCCAGATGCTAGAGAGTTGGCCATTCAGGGTTGGTTCCCTGACAATAGGTATTGTTCAAGTATTTGGTTCACTCGTTCAGTCTGTCCGTTGGTCTGTGGGTGGTAGGAGGTTGATACACAGCGCTTTGCCCCCAAGTACTTCATCACCTGAGCCCAGTAGTTGGAGGGGAATTGTGGTCTTCTATCAGTGATGATTTCCGCCAGAGTGCCGTGTTGGGTTAGGATGAAGTTGTGGAAATGTCTAGCTGTCTCTGCGGCAGTGCATTGAGTGATGCTAGGGACAAAATAGGACATATTAGTGAATCTATCTACCATGAGTAGGATTGCATTGAACAAATAGAGGGTGCCAGTTCCATAATATAATCCATTGAAACGGACTGCCAGGGTCCTGCTGGTATGTCTAGTGGTCTTAGAAAGCCTTCAGGTTTGGATCTACGGGGTTTGGTTCTTCCACATGTCTCACAGCCTTCAATGTAGGCGGCCACGTCTTTGTCCATTTGGGACCAAGTGTAGTTCTTCTTGATTCCTTGGATTGTCTTGAGTCTGCCAGGGTGTCCAGCCATCTCTGAGTCATGATAGTCTGTGAGTACTTTGGTCCTTGTTTTGCCTTCTGGTATTTAGATCTAGTTGTGTAATAGAAGAGTGGTTCCTTTCAATAAGAATCCCTTTTTGTAGTGTTGGCTATCTGGGTCTAAGGTCAAGTTGGCAATGAGTTCCGCTGAATACTTGTCTAATTTCTGCACCTCAATTATGTCAGGCTTACGGCCCACAATCTTCATGAACATCAGTTGGATGCCTAGGCTGGTGGGATTGAGGAGTACATGAGTGTTGTGGTCCTTGGTCTCAGCTGTGGTGGGAATCATATCTGCTCTTCTGCTCAGTGCGTCAGGTACTATGTTGACTTTCCAGGGTTTGTAGTCAATTGTCAGGGTGTAGTTGATCAATTCTAGAGCCCATCTGGCCTGTCTCTGGTTCAACTGTCTGGTTTTAAATAAGTAAGCCAAGTTCATGTGGTCAGTTAGGACTTTTACTGGGAATTCAGTACCACATAGATACCAGCACCAATGTTTCAAGGTCTTCATTATTGCAAGCATCTCCTTGTTGTAGATTAGGTAGTTTCCTTTGGCAGGCAGCATCTTCTTGAAGTAATATGCTAAAGGATGTAGCATACTATCCCCTCCTTCCTGAAGAAGGACCCCTCCCACCGCAAATTTAGACATGTCAGTTTCCAGTACAAATGTCTTGGATGGATCAGGCATTGCCAGGACGGGTGTGGAGGTGAACGCAAGTTTTAGGGCCTCAAATGCTGATGTGCACTTGTCAGCCCAATCAAAGGTAACCTTATCAGAGCAAAGGGGGGTCAGGAGCATAGTGATGTGAGAAAATATTTGGATGAAATCCCTGCAATAATTTACCAGGCCCAAAAAAACTTCTCACATCCTTTCTGCATTTAGGTACCGGCAAAGCTGTCATTGCTTCTACTTTGTCCTGTGTCATAGCAAAACCGCCAGTCTTCACTACATATCCCAGGAATTTGACCTCAGTCTGAAAGAATTCACATTTCTTAAGTTTGGCGTGTAGGTTGGCTTGGGAGAGTTTTTCCAGAATCAGGTCCAGGTGTTGGAGGTGCTCCTCATGTGACTTGCTGTAGATGAGGATGTTGTCCAAGTATGCAACATACAAAATTGGTCAAGGTATTCCCCTAGGACAGTGTTAATCATCCTTTGGAAGGTGCTGGGGGCGTTGCAGAGGCCAAAAGGCATCACAAGGTACTTTTACAGCCCATATCGGGTTTTGAAGGCAGTCTTGTACTTGTCTCTATCCTTAATTCAGATTTGGTTGAACACATCTCAGAGGTCAATTTTTGAGTACACCTGGGCTCCAGTCTGTACATCACAGAGTTTGTTGGCATTGGGGATGGGGTAGCGGTTCTTCACTGTGATGTCATTCAGCTTCTGGTAGTTTACACATAGTTGCATCCCACCATCTTTTTTCCTACAAACAGCATGGGTGACAAGCAGGGGGCCTTTGACACTCAGATGAACCCTTTGTTTGTCATATCCTCAAGGTATGCTTTCAAGGCCACTTGCTTGCGGTGGTTACAGCTTTAGATGGGGCTGTGGTGCAGTTGAGTCCCTGGCAGCAGGTCTATGGTGTGATTGTAGATTGAATGACTGGGTAGTTTGGTGGCTGCCTCTTCACTAAACATGTGGTCCCATTTCTGTAGGGGTGTGGGTAGTATTCCAACACTAGGTTCTATCTTTATGATTAAGAGTTTGTTGGTAGGAGTTTGGCCATGGCTCATGCAAAAGGGGATGGTGTCACAAGATTCAAGCCGGCCCAGTGTGGCAGTTTTTTTGCAATAGTTCAGGATCAGGTCATGTCTGTTGGACCAGGAGCCACCCAGTATAAGGGGGTGGGGTAGTCTTGGCAAGAGGATCAGGGACAACGGGTACACATCATGTCCAATTGTCAACAGAAGTTCTTGTTCACACTCATAGCCAGTGTCCAGAGAGCTGTTTCTCATGACTACTTGTAGGCTACACTCTGAAGCTGTCATGCATAGTTCCTTTGCCAGGCCGGCGTCAATGAAGCTTTCATCAGCTCCTGTATCAATAAAAGCTTTGATCTGGTGCTTGTTTCCCAATAGTTCTATGATAACTTGGATGAATTTTTAAGACTGAGAAGAAGTGTTTATTTGCGCCAGTGAGATTGGGGCAGTGGTCTTCTTAGGGCAGGCTCTGGTCAAGTGGCCTGCCTTGTGGCAGTGGAAACAGAGTCCTTTGTGATAGTGCCGTTGGAGCTCTTTGGGTTTTGTTCCTGTTCTGTTGGGGGTTGGTGCTCGGGTTTGGTGGGTCTGGGAGGGGCCAGCATTCTCTTGGTTCATGCTAAGGCTCTTTCACAGGGGAACTAGATTGTCTAGGCTGAGGGTGGGCAGATGGTGCTTCAACAAGTCCTTCATTGCTAAGTTGACTCCCTTTTGGAAGATGATGGCCGCCAGTTTGTCTTCCAGTTGGGTGTGAGTCTTTCCTCAGAAGAAAGCTGCAGAGCTTTACTGAGCTCAACAGACTGGTTACCAGATCAACCTCCCAGGAGCCCAAGGTGGCCTTCAACTCCTTTTCTGCCATTGCCTTGGTGAGAAATGAGGACTCTAGCAAGATCTATGAGGCATTCAAGAATACCAAGTATATGGAGGACAATGCAGCTGTCTTTGCTCCATTTATTGATTACTTTGAACGCCAATGAATTGGAAATCTTGAAACCAGACGCCATGGAAGAAAGGAAAACAATATTGAATGGAACCAGCTCAAGTTTGTTAAGAATAAGACTATTAAGACTACTTCCTCCCTGGAAAGCTGGCACAACAAGTTTGCCAACTGTTTTGGGGTGAAGAAACCCAAGTTTAATGTACTGATCAACAAGCTCAAAGTTGAACAAGCAACCAATGAAACTCTTTACCAGGAGTTTTTAGATGGACGCCAAAGTGTTTCCCAGAGAAGCAAGGATCTCAACAGCTTTGAGATAGTCACAAAAAACTCCCTCCTTCCTTACAACTCCTCCAAATGGCTCACTCATCTTGAGAACATTGCAAAAGTTCTTTAGTAATCCAAATAAAATCTTGCATTACTTTTGCTTTCTTTTAATTTTATGTTGTGACAATAAAGATCTTACCATGCAAATACATTTCAAAGTATTTTTTTTGTAGTTTTGTATTTTATATTCAATTGAATACAGTTACATATAAATTTTAGTCTAATCTTTCTTTTGAAACTAAAATAAACTTTCTTTTTAAAAACAGCAAATTAAAGCAGATTTTTATTATCTAGCATATACTTTTTATTGCAGAAATAAATTTCTTGGGGTCTTTTTAGTCTATAAAAATTTAAAAATAAATATTTTTTATATTAAAAACTGTGTTTTTTTGGCTTTGAAGTTAACCTCTAGAAAATCTATTTTTGCACTTTGATCTTTGGTATTTTTGATTTTTGCACCCTACATAGTGTTTCAATTTTTGCACTTTTTGGGGGTCCCATTTTCGATTTCTGCACTTTAGACCTTAGGAACTTTGACCTTAGGCACTTGCCCTGGTAGAGGGCTTAAAGTTCAAGGCCTTTGCCCTCTCTGCGGGCAACCTCCAGAATTAACTCATGCAGAATTGAACATCCTCCATGTTAACAATTTCAAAAATTATTTTTGCTTTATCTTTTATAATTTCAATTAAAAGCTCAAAATCAAAATCAAACATTGCTTCTATTGTCAGTGTCAATTATTTAATCAAGAAAAAAATAATCATTAATATTGAAAATAAGAAAAATATTTTTGAGAATTGTCAACATGGAGGATGTTCCATTTTGTATGAGTTAATTCTGGAGGTTGCCCTCTCTGCGCCATCTGTCTGGGCCAATGACCCTAAGATGTATGCACATATCAAGACTGAAATGAGGGCTCACAATGAAGATAACAAATTTCCTGTACAACTGGCTGCACCAAAGGTGGCCAAACTGGCCAAGAATGGGCAACAGCGCCCATGTTGACATTTTGTTGACATGGTCACTGTCAACTCAAAATCTCCTATGTTTTTTGCTAGTTGCACTAGCTTAATTCCCATTTTTTAAAGCGTTCAGGAGTGTGAACCCAGAAAACACAACAAAATGTGGCCATTTCAACACAATTTAATATTAAGCTTAATAAAAATCTCAATTTAACCAGATTTTTCCTTTACATTTACTAATAAAAATCAGTTTATTTTTTATTTGTTTTCACAACGTAAAAGTGTCAATGTCAACACTTTTTAAGCTGAACTTATTTTTAATAATAAAACTAAAACATCTACAACAAAAAAATTAAGTGTACATTTAAAAATATTTTTTATTGAATTAATATATAGAAAAATTCATTATGTATACCGTTGATTGTTAAAATGTTCATCTTATAAATATATATGTGTGACTTATTCTGGCTTTAATATATTAAGTGGATTGGTAGCTAACAACAATCTAATAATTTAAGTGTGAGTTACTATGTAAGTTACTATAGAATTTATTATTAAAAATAATTTCAACACTCAAAAATGCTGTTTATTTGCTTGTGATCATCTGCTGGGGTAGAGTTAAGCAGATTAGAGTGGCACAATTAAGCTTAAGTCAATATGTCACCTCCTATAAAGAATGTTGTAAGTGATGTTGTCAACACTTTACCTTTTTCATATCTAAAGAGAACTTATTAACAACTTCATATAAGCACAATGGTAAAATATCATATTACCTCCCCAAAATATAATTTTCAATAAAGAAATAAAGAACCTTGATACTTTTTTACTTATTTTTATGTTTTTTTAAATTTTTATATGTGAACAAAAACACACAGAAAACAGTTGATTTTTGATAGCCTGCTTAAATTTAATTAAGTGTACTATGAAAAAACATATTAAATTTTCAAAAAAATGTTGATAGTGACAATGTTGTCAAAAATAATGTCTACATTTTTTGTAATTTACAGTGAGAATTCAGCTTTTTTTACTAATTGTCACTCATAATGTTGACACTTTTCAGTTCTCACATATAATACTTTGTGTTTTACATAATAAAAACTTCTCATTTTTTGATATGTTGTATTTTTGACTTTGCTCTTTCCTATTTTCTAATTTCTTAAAATAAAATCTATATCTAAATATAATACTTTCACATAAATATCTTAACTTTTACTTTTTTATTTAAAACTATAATAAATTAAAACCTATACAAGTATTTTTTACCTTTTAAATGCCAAGAAAAGCCATCTAAGATTTACATTTTATATATTATGCTTTTTGAGTTGTTTTGGTTGTTTTTTTACATACATTGCTTTATTTTAAATCATTTTACTTATTAATTTGGGACAAGAACACTTCCAAACAGCCCAGAGGAACCAAGCAACCCTCTAAGCCCACTAAAGCCACCAAGAAGAAGCCTGTCTCATGAAAGAAGGCAACTCCTAAGAACTCCCCAGAGCCTTCTCCAAAGCCCTCCACTGAGCGCTTTTCCTGAGCCCTCTCCCAAGAAGAGCCCCACTCACTCCACTGGGGGAGAGGAAACTGATGGCTCAGTTACTGACCACAGTTTCTATAACTCTGCTTCAGACAAGGAGCCTACCAAGAAGCGGCACCAGGCCAAGAAGTCCCCTCCAAAGGATACGTCTTCTACACATGAGGAGCATCAAGATAAGCCCCTTCTGCTTCCCCTCACCAAACTCCCCTCCTTCAAGTTCATCAGGGGATGATTCAAAGCCCTGCCCTGATTACTTCCCTGGCTTCTGCCATGCTCCTGCTGGCCCATGGGACCCTCTTGTGACCTACAATATCTGCAATGTTGATGGGAATTTTAAGGTTCCTTCCACCTTGCAAAAAACTTCCCCATAATGAGCGTCAAAGGTGGGCCAGCCATGGTAGCAAATGTTTACATCTTCTCATGCAAAAACGCCAACCAGGGCTTTGAGAGCCGCCACTATACCTGTGAGGACCGCTCTTACCCAGTGCGCCTCAACACTGAGCACTGGGGCTTAGTCCAAACAATTAAGAGTGAGCATACCTGCACCATGCTCAATAAAACCATTGACCTCTCCTGAAATGGTACCTTGTGAAGATCATGCCTACCTCCAAGGATCTTCCCACCACCCAGCTGGCTGTTCTTGCCTGTAAGCACCTCTCCCCCATCAATCTGAAGAGGGTGCCAACCCACAGCCAGTTGATTAAGTTTTTAGTGATAGACGCCAAGCCTCAAATCCCCTGGCCAAGAGTGTCACCACAATTGAAGACCTGGTCCTTTCTGATGCCCTCAAGAAAACCAAGGATGGAGAGATGTTCCTGCTCCATGACAATGAGCAGGAAGTGGAGGATAGAATCATTGCCTACGCCACAGCCCAAAACCTGGAGCAGCTTAAAACTGCTACCACCTGGCTGTGTGACAGCACATTTGTAACCTTCCTAACCCTTTTCAAGCAGCTTTGGGTCCTGCACGGGCAACCTGATACCCATGTTACCCCTTGTTTTTTTCTCCTGCCTGGTGCCAAGACAGAGGTCTATTCCAGAGCATTCAAAATTGTTTGGGATTCTTTGAGCTCCCTTCCCGCCAACCAGCTCCCCCTCCCACCCATGCCACAAGGGCCAATTCCTCCTCCACTGAGAAGGATGAGTTCACCCTAGCTGCAGAGCAGCTAGCTCATGCGCGCTCACTTGGGCCAAAGGTGATTATCATGGGCTTTGAGCAAGCTCAGTTCAGAGCCTTCAAGGCCACCTTAAATGGAGAAGTACAGGGCTGCTTCTTCCATTTTAGGCAGGCCCTCATCAAACACCTCAAGAGCAAGAAGGAGCTTTTTGAGAAGTATCTCAATGATGGTAAAGAGAAGCGCCACTTTGCCATCACCCAGTTTGCTGCCTTGGCTTTTGTGTGGGCAGAGCATACTGGGATTTGCTTTGAGGCCCTCCTGGAGGATGCTTATACAGTAGTTTTAAAAGCTATGGTGACAACTGAAAAATACCTCAGATTTAAACAAAATGATTTCAGATTTGAACAAAATCCAAGTTGAACAAGATTCAGGATTCAATTAAGTTAAAACAATTCAGTTAATAAATAAACTGTCAAACAAAAAACAAAATTTCACTAGCACATTATACAAAATTATATCAAACATCAAGTGGTGTAGTTCAAACCACCAACTAAAATGAACCAATGCAACAAGTGAGATGGATGGATGCTATTCCGGAGTATATTATAATCCAAGAAGGATTCATATGAGGCACTGACAGAAATAAAAATGAAACAAAATTAGAGCAAACTAGAAGCAAGATTTGACAAGCTCAAAACAAAATGAAGGTACACAAGATGTGTAGTATGATCAGCCTAAAATAGAAAACTATCAATTTAACAGCCAATCAACAGCTATCCAATTTAGAAACAGAGCCATTTTATTCATTTGCATGGCTCCAGTTTTGTATGGAATGGTTTTGGGAACCTTCCAAATATGGAATCAAGATTACAATAAAAATAAATCATAAAATTTTAAACTTCTACTTTTAATGATTTTATCCTAGGTTTTATTTTAAGATGGTTTTCAACAGCAACATCTTTGATGGCACAAGCAGCCAAACCAGCTTCAATGGAGGCAAGGCTCATAACTTGGAGGCACCTGTTTACACCCAAGCCTTTGAGGCGGGTAAAAAGGAAGCTGACATGTACCTGACCTCCAACCCATATGTTTTTGACTTGTTTGAGAGTCACTTAGCGTCTAGCTCTGCTCCTGCTCCCATACCCACCCCCACATAAGCTGCCTGTCAACCAACTAATCAGGATGGCGACCTTGGTTTGGAACAACTTCCTGCCACCAGCCAACCTACCCCCCTACAGCCAATCAGGCTTTAGCCCCCCCCCGGCCCAGCGCCCCAAGCAACAAATCATTACTGCCCAAATTCTTTAGGAAATTGTGGCACTGAATCTACAGGGTCTGTCCTGGGAACAGATTGCAACCCAATTGCAATTTACCCAAGCTACTGTCATGCGGGAATTCAATAACCTGATGAACAGGGGGAATCTGATTAGGACAGCCAAGAAGCCCAAGAAGGCCCCCAAGTCACAAATATCTGAGGCATACCCAATCATGCTTGACATCCTCCATCAGGATCCCAAGCTTCCATTGACCCAGGTCTGGAAGCAACTTGCACACCATGGCATTTGGGTTTCTGAGCGCATGGTGCAGCTCTGGATGTATGGGAAGGTGGCTTCAATACAGGTTCTTACCAATTTTGCTGGCAACCAATGGGATGGCGCTGAGGATTTCCTGTATGACACCGCCATTGAATCCACCCTGGTCTAATGCTTGACTAGTCTAACAGATTACATCATCTTCATCTCTTGCTACAAACTATCAATATCTTTTGATGATTTTGGCAAGCAAGGAAGAGCCACCACTCAAAAAGGAAGGAAGAAGGTTAATAAGGGGACTTTCATTGGTGTATTTCCTGCTATTTCAGCCAAGGGTTTTTTCTACCATCAGACAAACCCAGATTTCATCAATGGCTACTTGTACAGCCACATACTTGGTGGATTACTTGACTCCTGGGATGGCTCAAATTCCAAGCACTGGGTTTTCTTGAGCCACCAGATGGAGGGTAGCTCCACTGCCCTCAATGCTATCCAGGAACACGGACACCAGGCCTACGTGTACCCAGCTGGTCACACTGACATCCATCTGACTGATTTTGTGTTCTTTAATATTGGAGATACACTCTGGGAGCGCCGCCCTCAGGCTTTCAACAGCCCCTATCTTGGGGTCCTTGATCGCAATTCTCTCTTTGGTCACTAAATGGTGGCTGACTTATTTGCCCAAATTGTCTTTTACGTGAACATGGGCAACCAATCACGTAAGGATAAGTGCCTCCTACCTCATGCCACTGCCACTTACCAGCTCATCCAGCCAATGACAGACAAGGAATACCAACAACAGTATATGGCGGCCATCACGCGCAATCCTCCTACACTTACCCCCACCACCCCCAACCTTCCAGCCCCACCCACCCAATTCCAGACCCCCCAGGCCAGCACTTCCTCTATGTCTTCCTTCTCACGCTATTCTGCCTACTAGGCATCACTCTTCCCTGCCCCAATAAACCCCCTGTTGCCAAACATTTTCTATTTATATTATCTTTATTTTGAATTTAAATTGTTCATGTTATCTTTGTTTATAGTTGGTTTTATTCTTTATGTTCAGTTTATTTCTATAAAACCATATATTTACTGTTCCATGTATCTAGATCCAGAACAAAGTTATTTTTAGTACCTAAACACAGCCCCTTGTAAAAAATATTAACAATGATTTGGTGATCAGCTAAATTTGAATTATAAAATGTTAGGTTAATTGTGTTTAGATAAAATTATTACTGATCCAAATTAAAAACCTTAATGATAAACTTTAATCCAATCAGGAGCCAAGTGATAAAGTGATTGTTGTGAAATAAAGGGTCATTCAATAATTCTTTGATGCATGTGCACTAATTAATCTTATTGGCTGATTGTTTTGCCATTGTGCGCCATGCTTCTGTGGTAAGCTGTTGGTGGACTTGTGCCCAATCAGCCGCTGGGTTAGCACTAGTCCACCAACAACTTTCCATAGCGGCAATGGTGCTCAATGGAAAAACATCTAGCCAATCATATTAATTAGCACACATACATCAAAGAATTTTGAATGTCCCTTTATGTCACAAAAATCACTTTATTACTTGGCTCCTGATTAGCTTAAAGTTTATCATTAAGGTTTTGAATTCAGATCAATAACTACTTTATCTAAAAATAGTTCACCTATAATTTTCTAATTCACATTTAGCTGATCACCAAATTGTTGTTAATATTATCACAAGGGGCAGTGAAAAGCACCAAAAAAAACTGTGTTATGGATCTAGATACATGGCATAGTAAATATATGATTTTATAGAAATAAGCTAAACATAAAGAATAAAACCAACTATAAACAAAAAGAACATGAACAATTGAAGTTCAAAATAAAGAGAATATAAATAGAAAATTTTTGGCAACAGGGGGCTTATTGAGGTGGGGAAGAGTGATGCCTAGAGGGAGAATAGCGTGGGAAGGAAGACATAGAGGCAGTGCTGGCCTGGAGGGTCTGGGATTGGGTGGGTGAGGCTGGAAGGTGGGGGTGGTGGTGGCGGGGGTAGGGGTAGGAGGTTTGCACGCAATGGCTGCCATGTAATGCTTGTTGTATTCCTTGTCTGTCATTGGCTGGATGGGCTGGTAGGTGGCAGTGGTATGAGATAGGAGGCACTTATCCTTACGTGATTGGTTGCCCATGTTCACGTAAAAGACAATTTGGGCAAACAAGTCAGCCACCATTTGGTGATCAAAGAGAGAATTGTGGTCAAGGACCCCAAGATAGAGGTTATTGAAAGATTGAGGGTGGCACTCCTGGAGTGTATCTCCAATGTTAAAGAAAACAACATCACACATATGGATGTCTGCATGGCCAGCTGGGTACACAGAGGCCTGGTGCCTGTGTTTCTGGATGGCTTTGAGGGCAGTGGAGCTACCATCTATCTGGTGGCTCAAGAAAACCTGGTGCTTGGAATTTGAGCCATCCCAGGAGTCAAGTATTTCACTGAATATGTGGCTGTACTTGTAGCCATTGGTGAAATCTGGGTTTTTCTGATAGTAGACAAACCCCTTGGCTGAAACAACCAGAAATGCACCAATGAATGTCCCCTTCTTGACCTTCTTCCTTCTATTCTTGGTGGCGGCTCTTCCTTGCGCACTGAAATTGTCAAAAGCTATTGATAGTTTGTAGTAGGAGATGAAGATGATGTCATCTGTTAGACCAGTTAAACATCAGACCAGGGATAATTTGATCTCAAGATCATACTGGGAATCCTCAGCGCCATCCCATTGGTTGACGGAAAAATAGATAAGAACCCATATTGAAGCCACCTTTCCATGCATCACGAGCTGCACCATGCGCTCAGAAACCCATATGTTATGGTGTACAAGTTGCTTACAGGCCTGGGTCAAGGGAAGCTTGGGGTCCCGCTGCAGAAGGTCAAGCATGATTGGGTATGCCTCAGATATTTGTGACTCAGGGGCCTTCTTGGGCTTATTGGTTGTCCCAATCATATTCCCCTTGTTCATTAGGTTGTTGAACTCCCGCATTATGGTGGCTCAGTTAAATTGCAATTGGGTTGCAATCTGTTCCCAGGACAGACCCTACAGGTTCAGTGCCACAATTTCCTGGAGAATTTGGGCAGTGATGATTTGTTGCTTGGGGCGCTGGGCTATGGGAGCTGAAGCCTGATTGGCTGAGGGGGGGCAGGTTGGCCAGTGGTGGGAAGCTGTTCCAAATCAAGGTTGCCATCCTGATTGGTTGGTTGACAGGCAGCTTGTGCAGGGGGTGGGAGCGGGGGCAGAGCTAGACGCAAAGTGACTCTCAAACAAGTCAAAACCATATGAGTCAGAGGTCAGGTACATGTCAGCTTCCTTTTTACCCGCCTCAAAGACTTGGGTGTAAACAGGTGCCTCCACGTTCTGAGCCTTGCCTCCATTGAAGCTGGCTTGGTTGCTGGCACTGTCAAAAATGTTGTTGCTGTTGAAAACCATCTTAAAATAAAACCTAGGATAAAATCATTAAAAGTAGAAGTTTAAAATTTTATGATTTATTTTTATTGTAATCTTGATTCCATATTTGGAAGGTTCCCAAAACCATTCCATACAAATCTGGAGCCATGAAAATGAATAAAATGGCTCTGTTTCTAAATTGGATAGCTGTTGATTGGCTGTTAAATTGATAGTTTTCTATTTTAGGCTGATCATACTACACATCTTGTGTACCTTCATTTTGTTTTGAGCTTGTGGAATCTTGCTTCTAGTTTGCTCTAATTTTGTTTCATTTTAGTCCTTCTGTCAGTGCCCCAGTGAATCCTGATTGGATTATAATATACTATGAAACAGCATTCATCCATCTCACTTGTTGCATTAGTTCATTTTGTTGGTGGTTTGAACTACACCACTTGATGTTTGATATAATTTTGTATAATGTGCTAGTGAAAATTTGTTTTCTGTTTGACAGTTTATTTATTAACTGAATTTTTTTAACTTAATTGAATCCTGAATCTTGTGCACTTGGATTTTGTTCAAATCTGAAATCATTTTTGTTTAAATCTGAGGTATTTTTGGTTGTTGCCATAGCTTTTAAAACTACTGTATTGGACTATAGTAACTGCTGTATATGCTTAGAGTGGTGATAGATGCTAAACTCTTAAGGATAAACGGAAGCATTTCTGGGTTCATTTAAAACTCGGTGGTTGCCCCATCCAAGGACACTTATAAAGTTGGGTTTAATGAATCAATTAAACATATCTCATTGTACTTTTATGCTGTGATTAATTAACATATGTTTCATTGAACTTCTATTTAAAATGCTTTATTAAAATTAATTTCAACTATATTTATTAAAATTAAAATTGCTTATTCCAAGTATAAACAAAAAATAAATCTAAATAAGTGGAGTTTTACTATTAAGTTTAGTAAAGATAAAATAATAATTTAACTTTTAAATACTTGAGTCTATAAAAAATTACCAAAATATAGAACTGATTTGTAGCTTTAAAATAGACTAATGTACATTAAGATTGACTGTGTATTCACAGAGATATGGGTCATTATTTGTTCAATTAAGCCAAGGCGCCAGCTTAAGCATTTTAAAGACTTTTAACTTCTTTGGTATCATTTAAGCCGTAAACTTATGTTTTTTGAATATTAATATAATGCTTAGTTTACTGAA